>JARWKJ010000017.1:1592898-1610398 GCA_029959095.1 Rhinichthys osculus
AGTGTGTGAGTGGGTGAGTGAGTGAGTGAGTGAGTGAGTCAGTCAGTGAGTGTGTGAGTGGGTGAGTGAGTGAGTGAGTGAGTGAGTCAGTCAGTGAGTGTGTGAGTGAGTGAGTGAGTGAGTCAGTCAGTGAGTGTGTGTGTGAGTGAGTGAGTGAGTGTGTTTTTAAAGCAGCTCTTTCCATTTCTGTACAGTGTTTCTGAGTAAATATGATGGATCATAACCTCTGAGTGTAATTTATGTGCAGTTATAAACACACGCCCTGTGACATTTTTCAAGCCGCCACCTTTTGCGTTATGTTGTGCCTCCAATCGTCCCGCTGGTGTTGTGGGTCAGGAGCGGAGCAGGGCATCATGGGTAATCCGCTGCAGGGAGTGTTTTGTTGAGCCGAGAGAACATCGCCGCTTTCATTAAGGTCAAGAGCACAACATGCCGGCGCTCGCTGTCGAGTCCCAATACAGGACATAATGCGTGCGTGGTTATGGCTTTTCATGTGTTTTTATGTTTTCTGAATCAGCAAGCAAGAGTTTATTGGGTAACACTTTACTTTTTCTGAATCAGCAAGCAAGAGTTTATTGGGTAAAACTTTACTTGAATGGGTGTGCATAAGACTGACATGACACCTTCATAATCATGACATGACACATGCATGTTTATGACAACTGTCATTAAGTGTCATTCGCTCAATTATGACATTTTGAATGCAAATATGACATTGTTTGAGATGTCTTCGTCATGACAACTTGACATAAACCAATACATCATAAATATGTCATAAACATGACATAGCAGATTAATTATCAAACTTAAGAAAGCACTTAGCCTTATGGGTTAACATTACGTTAAACTGTCATGTGGTTGGTGTTGACATTGGCTGTCATGAGGCCGTTATAACTGTGTCATGAATATTTTTCTTGACCTCGACTACAGTGGTACACATTGAATTTGTCATTAAAAGGTTATAATGGCCTCATGAAAGCCAATGTCAAAACCAACCACATGACAGATTAATGTAATGTTGACACATAAAGCTAAGTGCTTTCTTAAGTTTGATAATTAATCTGCTATGTCATGTTTATGACATATTTATGACAGGTTGTGTTGTCTTAGTAATGTCAAGTTGTCATAACAAAGACATCTCAAACAATGTCATATTTGCATTCAAAATGTCATAATTGAGTGAATGACACTTAATGACAGTTGTCATAAACATGCATGTGTCATGTCATGATTATGAAGGTGTCATGTCAGTCTTATGCACACCCCTTCAAGTAAAGTGTTACCGTTTATTGTACTATTTAGTCTCAAAACAAGTCCAGGACTAAGAGATTACACGGATTTTAGTTTCAATGAAAACATGATGATGGAGATAAAACGATTTTATTACGTATTAACTTGACTCGTGAAATGTAGTCTCCGACGGGAAGTGCTTGATTTTATTATTATTAAAAAGTTATATTTATCAGTATGTTAGATTTGTATCAGTATGTTGGATACGTGCATTAGGTCTTAAAGTGACAGCAGCCGCATATACATTTAATTATATTAATGTTAATCAAACAAGAAGAAAATGACTTTTGGTTGCTTTCATAATAATCTTTAGGAATCATTGTTTTTTATTGTTTTTGTCCTATTGTTTGTAATTTGCTTCTTTGATTTGAATGTTTTAGGCCTGACTGTTTACTTGTCTTCAGTTATTGTTTGGAAACTTCTATCAGTTTTTTACTGTGTATCGAAATTGACAAAAATCGTATAATAATCCTGATATCATATCAATCTAATTTCCAATAAAATGTACTTGATATAGTATATATTGTGGGGAAAATAAGATTCACTTAATAAGATTTTGGTTATATCGCCCAATCCTAATCGTGTTAAATTACAATACTGGTCAAAATAATCGTTATTATGATTATGATTATGACCATAATTAATCAGTCCATAAAGAGCATGTCAGATGCTTCTGTCGAGGTCAAACACAGTCACACGGAGGATAATGTGGCGTTTATATTCCAGTGAGGAGTATTCATTCAGTGAGTAATGTGCATCATTTACTGCACCTGCAGGGACGAGCTGACCGTGTGTGTGTGTGTGTGTGTGTGTGTGTGTCTGCAGCTTCAGTCCCTGAGCAGTCTGGATCTGCGGCACATCTCTGAGCTCAACAACGAGACCGTGATGGAGGTCGTGAGAAAGTGCCGGAACTTGACGTCCCTCAACCTCTGTCTCAACTGGACCATCAATGACAGGTGCAAATAAACTCTCTCTCACACACACACACACACACGGGCGCGCGCACACACACACACACACACACACACACACACACTGACACTTTATCTATCACAGTTTCAATGATCGACGTCTGTAATAAACACTGTCTGTAGTTTCACTTTTTAAATTGTGGTTTTATTTTAGCACAATTTTCTGATTTTACATTTAATATTTTGTTTGTTTCAGCAATGCAATATTAGTTTAAGTTTGTTTTTATTTAATGGAGAAATCTTTTTTTGTTTATTTTGCTTTATATATATTTCTTTTTTTATTTAGTAATTCATTTTAATATAAAAATTTAAATAAAAAATTGGATGGAGGGATGGATGTATAAGATGGATGGATGGATGGATGGATGGATGGATGTATAGGATGTGTGGATGGATGGATGGATGGAGGGATGTATGGATGGATAGGATGGATGGATGGATGGATGGATGGATGGATGGATGGATAGGATGTGTGGATGGATGGATGGATGGATGGAGGGATGGATGGATGGAGGGATGTATGGATGGATGGATGGATGGATGGATGGATAGGATGTGTGGATGGATGGATGGATGGATGGATGGAGGGATGGATGGATGGAGGGATGTATGGATGGATAGGATGGATGGATGGATGGATGGAGGGATGTATGGATGGATAGGATGGATGGATGGATGGATGGATGGAGGGATGGATGGATAGGATGGATGGATGGATGGATGGATGGATGGAGGGATGTATGGATGGATAGGATGGATGGATGGAGGGATGTATGGATGGATGGATGGATGGATGGATGGATGGAGGGATGGATGGATGGATGGATGGAGGGATGGATGGAGGGATGAATGGTCACAGTATCTTCAGTCGTCCCTGCTCGTTCTGCTGCTCTGGATAATGAGTGTTTTCTCCTCTATGAATGATTGATGTGAAACTGGTTGGTTTGGGTTTCTCTCAGTTCTTCTTCTGTCTCTCTGTAAGACACTGAACAATTGATTCCCGCAGTTTCTCAACATCTGGCCGTTCTGCCTAAAGGAGATGAACACAAAGAGGTGTTGAACAGCTCCGCTAGAGTGCAGAACACAGTGACCCGTAGCGCCACACACACACACACACACACACACACACACACACACACACACACACACATCCATCTATACATCCATCCGCCTATCTATACATCCATCCATCCATCATCCATCTATCTATCTATCTATCTATACATCCATCCATCCTTCCATCCAATACATCTATCCATCCATCCATCCATCCATCCTATACATCCATCCATCCATCCCTCTATCTATACATCCATCCATCCTATACTTCCATCCATCCATCCTATATATCCATCCACCCATCCATCCATCCCTCTACCTATACATCCATCCATCCATCCTTCCATCCATCTATCCATCCATCCATCCAACCATCCATCTTTCTATCTATCTATCCACCCACCCATCTATCTATCTATCTATCTATCTATCTATCTATCTATCTATCTATCTATCTATACATCCATCCATCCCATCCATCCATCCATCCTATACCTCATCCATCCATCCCTCTATCTATACATCCATCAATCCATCCATCCATCCATCCATCCATCCATCCATCCATCCATCCATACATCCATCCTATACTTCCATCCATCCCATCCATCCATCCATCCAATACATCCATCCATCCTATACATCCATCATCCATCCATCCCTCTATCTATACATCAATTCATCCATCCATCCATCTCTCTATCTATACATCCATCCATCCTATACATCCATCCATCCTATACATCATCCATCCATCCTATACATCCATCCATCCATCCCTCTATCTATACATCCATCCATCCATCCTATACATCCATCCATCCATCCCTATATCTATACATCCATCCATCCATCCCTCTATCTATACATCCATCCATCCATCCTATACATCCATCCATCCATCCTATATATCCATCCATCCATCCATCCATCCATCCATCCATCCCTCTACCTATACATCCATCCATCCATCCCTCTATCTATACATCCATCCATCCCTCTATCTATACATCCATTCATCCCTCTATCTATACATCCATCCATCCCTCTATCTTTACATCCATTCATCCATCCATCCATCCCTCTATCTATACATCCATCCATCCTATAAATCAATCAATCCATCCCTCCATCCATCTATACATCCATCCAATCATTTCATTCATTCATTCATTCATTCATTCATCCATCCATCTATACATCCATTAGGACGTCAGCTAAAGGCCAGAGCGCAGTCGAGCGCATCCGTTAGCCTCGCCGGACGAGAAACATCACACGGAAAAGAGCATTTAGCTCATTTAACTAATAGACGGGTCAGAGAGAAACAGATGTTTCTGAAGCCCATTTGGCCCCAACATTACAGGATGCCATTTTTAAAATCTGTTCTCCATATGCGTGAAGCGTTTGATCCTGCGCTGCATGCTTTTCCTTGTTTTTGATTATTCAGTCATATTTCTGTGTGTCGTTTGAGACCTGAGTGATTGAGATACAGTAGAAGAGCGCGGCTGTACGTCAGAGATGTCACGCTTAAACACAAACAGCTTTTTCTGCGCTTTATCAGAAGCTTCAGACATCTGTGAATCTCTGAGTCCAGGTGCTCTTACACATGCTGAGCTCTTTACACGTGAAGCTCGTCTGGATATGAAGCATCACTGGACTGAACAGTGAATACAGTACAACTCTATTCATTAACTATCACTATACTTACACTTGTGTTGAACAGTGAATTCAGTCACAGCTAATTAAGTGTGTTTACTCTATTTATTATGTAATCATATCAATAATCTAGTGGTTCTCTAAAATAAGCTCTAAAACAAATAAAAGTCCAGATATTTCTTATTTCTACCCCCTCAACAACGAATGAGTATTGAGAAACATGGATATATAAGGCTTTTAATTTCAAATCTAGACCTGGACGAATCATGGAAATTAATAAAATATTAAAACACCAAGGGGATTTTTAATAATGAATATACCTTTTCTAGTCATGCCAATATCTATAATATTTAATTATGTTTGTGAGTAAAACATATTTTAAAAACATTCTCATTAATCCATATGTAGCCGTTCACAAACTATTGCAAATTCAAGTAAATTCATTGGTTTAAAAGAACATTCAGCTCCAAAAAAAAACTTCTGGAATGTAATTAATTAAATTATTTATAATTGTTTTACTTAATTATTTAGTTTAGTTGTTCTTATGTTTTCCATATTTAAATTTTTATTAGTTTGAGTAATTTTGTTAAATTAAGTTAAATGAAAATTAAATTAGAAATGTTTTTTTGTCATTTTTATTGGTTATTTTGGTAACACTTTACAATAAGGTTTATTAGTTAATATTAGTTAATGTATAAATTAACATGAATTAACAATGAGCACTATATTTGTTACAGCATTTATTAATCTTTGTTAATGTTAGTTAATAAAAATCCAGCTGTTCATTGTTTGTTCATGTTAGTTCATGAACTAATGTTAACAAATATAACCTTTGATTTTAATAATGTATTAGTAAATGTTGAAATGCACATAAACTAAGATTAATAAATGCTGTAGAAGTATTGTTCATTCTTAGTTCATGTTAACCTTATTGTAAAGTGTTACCGTTATTTTTAATAAGTCAATATAGTTTTTTTAGTGTTTTATTTTAGTGCATCAAGTTAAGCTAAATGAGAATATTGCCTATTTTTTTAAATTTCATTTCAGTTTACGTAACAAAAATGTTATTTTTATGGTTTTATTTAACCGAAATAACCTTTAAAAAGGTTTTGTCTGAGAACAAAGTTTGCATATTTGTGTGGATAATGTGAGTTCAGAAGGGTGAGAACCTCTGGAATAATCCATATTCATCATGTTTCGGCATGACGGTGTTTATGAGAGAATCTGGGCATATTCTTCCCATGTCAGAAGTAAATCATGTGACCTAGACGCCCGTAGATGAGCCTCCTGCACATAAATCACACGTGTGATGATGAATAACCTGGACAAATGTTATTTCATGGGCTTTTGTTCTTGTTTAATAAGCGTGTGTGACTGGAGAATGTGAGGAAATTCCTTCTTGTGTTTATATTCCTGATCTAGCGTATGGATTTACAGTCTCCTCAGGCTCGTTCTGAGCGTTAACACAATATTGAATTTACAACCGGCCCCAGATACAATCGGCTGAGCGCTGCTGTTCCTCTTCTTTTATGATTTCTGGATTTATTGGAGATGTGGTTGGCCAATATCACATTATGATTCTTCCAGAAGAGATTTGACCCTTTATGAAAATGCTGATGGATTTCTGTGCAGTGTTTCCCGTTGGGTTTGCGGGACGGTTTGGTTTCGCTGAGGTCAGAGGTCAAACTGGAAGATGGATGAACGGCATGTTTTTTAGGTGATGGTTATTGGAAGATATTCTCTTCATCTGCAACAGTTTTCTTAAACTCACACAGAACTCTTTCAGATCAGGTGGAGATCCTGATGTCTTCCAGCATTACGCTTCACTTTATTCTCCCTGTACGCGGCGTGAAACGTGTGTGTGTGTGTTTCTGACGTCACAAACGACCTTGTAACCAATCAGATCAACGTGTGATCGTCAACCAGTGGATCTCTGAGCTGAGGGAGTGAGTGGAGGCGGGGCTCATTTGCATATTCATAGAACCACGCATACTAAATGAGGCGAGGGTGTCGAGTTACATTCAAGATATTTTGAGGCATGAAGACATTTTTTTCAAGGAAATGTAATTTTGGTGATCAAAGATGAGCTTTAAGGGATACAATGATTGACTTTAAAATGATGTCTTGTGAAATCAAACCAAGTAAAGAAGAAACTGCAACATTGTAACATTTTAAGTTTCACAACAAAGCCATAAACACGACTCATCCCTGATTCATTAGCACCTCCAGTATCTTAATAACTGTGAGTAATGGCGTGTAACACGTCGTCTTGAGCTTCCGCTCTTCTCCAGCTGTTTCACAGTGTTCAGTGTGTGTTGTTTTGCAGGAACGCCGAGTGTGTGTGGAAGTAATACATGTCTGAATGACCTCCCTCTGCTGGATTAGCCGTATCATTCCTCTCGCTGATATTTTCATTTGCACCGCAACTAAATTAATTACACCGGTTCGCTTTCGGAAAGTGTGTTTTTCAGGACTCGCTTCAGGCTCACTTGATCCATCCGATGATTCCCGGTGGAGGAAAGCCCTGGAGATCGGCACTTATCCGGTTCTCACTCCAGCTGTATAAACGGGTCGTGCGTAAAAGCCATTCGAGTCGCTCTGAATGAGAGGCTCTGCTGAGCAAATATCTAATGCAATAACGTAAAGCAGTTCTTAAGCGTTGCTCCCGCTGGCCCGATACTAGAAGACTTATTACATTCAAACACGGAGAAGTCCTTGACCGTAATGTTGTGTTTGTCCTTCATTACTTCAGCTCTTTCTTTCTCTTATAGGCCCTTCAGCACCTTAAGTGTGATTTTCCCTTAAAGCGGTGGTTGATTATGATTTCACTTTTCTAACTGTAGTTAGTGTGTAGTGTCGCTGTTTGAGTATAAACAACATCTGCAAAGTTACAACGCTCAAAGTTCAAAGCAAAGGGAGATATTTGCTTTTAGAAATTGCTTTTTAAGGACTACAACAAACGGCTGGTAGAACTACACAAGCTTCTTCCTGGGTTAGTGACATCACAAACCCTAAAATTTACATAAACTCCGCCCCCAGGAACGCGATTTATAGATTATCATGACAGAATATGCTAATCAAAGACTAGAAGATAATGACACATAAGATACATAAATTCATCAACTAACCATTTAGAAATGTACTGTCGTATTCTACATGTTGCCACTTCTTTAAAATCTTTATCCGACTCCATTTTGAACATAAAAGGCTAAAAGTTCTAGAAATGTTCAGGACACGAGCTCTTGTAGCTCCGCCCCCTGTGCCGGGAGCAGTAGCTCATTTGCATTTAAAGGGACACACACAAAAACAGTGCGTTTTTGCTCAGAATTGTCCTCAAAGTGACACTTTTAACATGCTATATACAAATATCTGTGGGGGTTTTGAGCTGAAGCTTCACATACACACTCTGGGGACATCAGAGGGTTATTTTACATCTTGTGAAAGGGGCGTAATACCACCCTTTTAAGAATGCCCTTAAGTTTCCCTTCAACATAAGGGTGTTGCAAGAAATAACCGTTAAGTGTTACTTAACGTTTTGTTTACTCATACAGCCTAAGAAGCATCTATTTTTCTTTTAAGTAATCCCTTAAAAACCATTACGTGTGTTGCATACAGCTCCTTAACTGTCATTTTCGGAAAACTTTACCTTAAATGAGTTTTGCGAACACAAAATTATCTAAAATTATAAAAGTTTATTGATCCCGTTCAAGATGTTGATGTGTCAAGGCGAATTATCCATGATAGGGAGAACCAGTGGCGGATCTAGAAAATTTTACATGGGGGGGGCAAAGGGGTGGCAAGAGGTCTTGGCAGGGTGGCAGGGGTAGACGGTACATGGGAATCCCTATATGTGAATTGCTTAAACAAAACAAACACAAAAACACTTTTAACCATTATTAAATGATTAACGTTATTGTTTAATCATGCCCTTACACACTACAAAGGTTTTTAGGAATGATTTATTAACAAATCCCTCTGAAAATATCTTCAGAATACTGCTAAGTGTATAACTGGAAAGTTTGGTGTACATAGGTGCTACACAGGCTGAGATGTTTGTACTGGAGAATGACAAAAAAATAATTTTGAGAAAACAGCATTTAAAGATTTGTAATGTAAAAAATCATACTATTTTTAGTGGAAACAACTATTTACAGACACAATATCTTATCAAATCATTAGCAACAACAATACAAACCACCTAAATCACAGCATTTATGGCCTTCAACTGAACAGAAAAACAGTCAAAAACGCATATCTAAATGTCAGAGCACGTCACGTGATGCATCTGAACGAATCACGTTGTCAGAAATTGACATCAGCCAATGAGATTTCGGTTTTAGAGTTAAATGTCCATTGTATTTTCACGATTGGTTGCTGATTAAAAGGAAATGACCATATTTGGATACGACAACAATGTACAGGAGAGAGAGCTTTCCAACAGAGATGTATGTGATGACATTGACATGCAGCGATCGCGGAGCAGCATGTTGATTTAGAACGACAACTTTTGTTGAATTTAGGAGAAATCTACTGACGGAAATAAACTCAGTGTAGTAAAATAAAGTCCTAAATGTGTTTTTTTTGGAAAAAAATTTCACCACAAGTCTGAAAGAAGACATGTTATTGAAGACAAATAGCCCAAAATCTTAAAATTAACCAGTGAAAACACCCCCGATGTTTTTGTGTCTCGCCTTAAGCTGTTCTTGTCTTTACTAAAATCAAAATTAGGCTAATCAAAGGTAAGTCACGAGGGAGCGAATTGACCGCTGATTTTGGCTAACGTAATAGACGCGCTGTTTTTGCTGACGCTGAATCGTCTTTAGTATACAATACATTCATTACAAATGTAACTTTAAGTTAAACGTGTGTGTTTAAACTACACCTGGGCAAACTCACTTCACCTTCAGAGGCTCTGGGGAAGCTCACTCTCTCCAGTCGGGTTGCAGGGCCACCTTACCGCAGCAGACTCGCTGTGTGTGTGTGAGCCGCCAACGCCGCTCTCCACGTTTGAATCAGGGACGCAGGGGGGAGGGGCTAATAAGAATAAATTAAATTAAATTTTTAAAATTTAAGACCATAAAACTCTTATTTTTTACTTGTGAGAGGTCTTCAATTTTGGTTGACACTTTGACTTTATGACACTTATTTTTATGGATTTGCTTTTTCACGTGACAATTCGCGTCATTTACGACAGCATATTACATCTATCAGTTCAATTGTAAGTTAATGCATTATATTTCATCATATTTAAATATTGATTTAAAAAAAAAAACTCATAGCATTCTTTATGCAATTGTAAATACTGTGTAATATATTAATGCCGCTTCTGTCACTGCAAAGATGGATTTTTTTGATAATAATTTAATTTGATTAGTAACATCCCTATACTGTTATTATTCTAATAGAATTTAATTTGAATGTTAGAATTTGACCTAAAAGGTGATGCATACATCTAATAAGTTTAGAAAAAAAATGCGCTTATGTAAAAATGCCCCTGGAAATAACGTATAATAAAGGTGGCAAATATTGCCCCTTAAAAAAAAAGTTAATTTCTGTCATTGCTGTGAACCGACCACCGCATAGAATATGAATATCTTCGTGAGTCAGCTGTCCACAACAGGCCTAAACCAGCACAAAAACACATTATTATCAACAAAACTTTGAAAATATCGAGATATGATTTTTTGGTCAATATTGCACACCCCAAATGTATTAATTTTAATTTCTTCGGGTCTCAAAAAGCCTTAGATTTGATTTTAAAAAGTGTGCAGTAACCCTGACCAGTAAATACGCTCCTGAAATATGCAGTGTGATTAATTTCCCGGGAATGTGAGCCAAAAACACCAACTTAGGCTTAGTGAAAAATCATCCGCAGATTCTCGATAAGAAAGCTGCGAACGGCACATATTCTGGGAGGTTTCATATGCATGTTTTGGTATTTATCACAACACATGGATCTGGTTATGATACACAGCCGCACATTAATCAAACACGCCCGAGTGCCGTTATAATGTCAAACGCTTGTGTAATTTGGCAGCGCCTCGTGCATATTTCATTTCTTCGTTAGGACACTTTCTGAAATGCGTCTGCATTCAATATCAGCAATGATTCACGATATCAAAAAACCTTTTTACCCCGAGCATGAGACCCGTTATATCTAACATAACAGCCTCCTGTGTGATGTAAACCTGTGTGTGTGTGTGTGTGTGTGATCGAGTTCAGCGAACGTTTGAAGAAGGCCTGCTAGTCAAACGTATTCCACAACGAATCGTATTCAGCAGCATTAGCTCACATGAGCACTAAACTTTAATTATTACACGGCTCTGTGGAATACTTGATTCTGATTGGTCAATCGTATGTTATTCCCAGATAAGAACAGAAACACACACTCATCCGGTCACTCGAGTCATCAGCGCTACACACTCTTTTCCTCGTGGAAGTTTTGCGTTTGGTGAGCTAATGAAGTATTAAAACTCAGTCGAATCAATATTTTGTGTAGAGTTATTTAATTATGCCATCCAGTATCGTGGACTCGCTCTCTCTCATTTCACACAAACGCAGCGGCCATTTTGTGACCATTGTTTTGTTCACTGTTGGATTATGAGATACAAACAGGTACGATTTTAAAACCGTTTAATCTGAAATCAATATCTCTAATCTCCATAATTATTTATGTGGTGAAATGCTGTAATAAGTGTAATGACTGTATACCCTATCTCTTAAATGTCCGTCTAGTTTGATCTCGCCGCTGAAACTGCTCTCTCCGCGGAGCTGTGCGTTTAAAGAGCTGATAAAATATTTCAACTTAGATCAATATTTCGTGTCTAATTATTTACTTATGTGGCAAGCAGCCGTGTAATAATCGGGATAATGTACATCCAGCCGGTTATCTCAGAATAAACCCCTTCAGGTGTGTGTGTGTGTGTGTGTGTGTGTGTGTGTGTGTGAATATCTCAGAATAAACCCCTTCAGGTGTGTGTGTGTATCTCAGAATAAACCCCTTCAGGTAGGGGGGTGTGTGTGTGTGTGTGAGCAATCATAGGCAGTCTGCATGTTTGGAGAAGACGATGTCATCTCTATCCATAGTCTATTTATGTATATATTCATGTGGTTGTGACTATTGTCGATGTGTGTATTGTCAGGTGAAACATAACAGGCTCTTTGTGAATATTTGGATGCTGTGTTGTTTTAATCAGTATTGGTCATTCCAAATAAAATAATCAAATGTGTGTGTGTGTGTGTGTGTGTGTGTGTGTGTGTGTGTGTCTCAGAATAAACCCCTTCAGGCTAATGGAAGACCTGATCCTGATAATCACTCTGTCGAGTTTATTCTGAGAGAACAACAGGAGGTGTGTGTGTGTGTGTGTGTGTGTGCCATTACATTATCCCTTACATAACACATTGTCTTCAGAAATATGAATCAGAAATTAGTAAGAAATGCGTGATATAAACTCACAACTGCAAGTTATAAAGTCAGAGTTGTGTGATATACAGTCGCCATTGCGAGATAAAAAGTCACAATTATCTTAATTTCTATTAAAATATGAATCCTAATATTTATGAATATAGATTTTCTTTTTATTCCGTGGCGGAAAAAAGCTTCCTTATGCTTCTGATTGATTTTAGAGATAAAATCTATGCATAAATTCTGGTCTATGATCAGTTTTCTCCGTAATAAAAGAATATTCTGTGTTTTGAGCGGTGATTCTGAGTTCTACACGTGCAAATCCTCTCATTATAATACGCAGTTTTGTAAGACATTCATTGTGCATTATACTTATTACTGATTATACTTTGTGAGATCACGATGAAGTTGAAGCCTATAACCGCTTTCTAATGATAATAAAACGAGCGCTCTTTGGGAGCTTTCTGGCAAATCCTGCAAATAGTAAATGTTTTAAAGAGGAATTGTTCTTTATGTGAGCGTCCTGAACACACACACTCGCAGGAGGGAGTTCTTCACGTGATGAGCGACCTGAACACACACACACTCGCAGGAGGGAGTTCTTCAAGTGATGAGCGTCCTGAACACACACACACACTCGCAGGAGGGAGTTCTTCACGTCATGAGCGTCCTGAACACACACACTCGCAGGAGGGAGTTCTTCACGTCATGAGCGTCCTGAACACACACACACTCGCAGGAGGGAGTTCTTCACGTCATGAGCGTCCTGAACACACACACACACTCGCAGGAGGGAGTTCTTCACGTGATGAGCGTCCTGAACACACACACACTCGCAGGAGGGAGTTCTTCAGGTCATGAGCGTCCTGAACACACACACACTCGCAGGAGGGAGTTCTTCATGTCATGAGCGTCCTGAACACACACACTCGCAGGAGGGAGTTCTTCACGTCATGAGCGTCCTGAACACACACACACTCGCAGGAGGGAGTTCTTCACGTCATGAGCGTCCTGAACACACACACACACTCGCAGGAGGGAGTTCTTCACGTGATGAGCGTCCTGAACACACACACACTCGCAGGAGGGAGTTCTTCACGTCATGAGCGTCCTGAACACACACACACTCGCAGGAGGGAGTTCTTCACGTCATGAGCGTCCTGAACACACACACACTCGCAGGAGGGAGTTCTTCACGTCATGAGCGTCCTGAACACACACACACACTCGCAGGAGGGAGTTCTTCACGTGATGAGCGTCCTGAACACACACACTCGCAGGAGGGAGTTCTTCACGTGATGAGCGTCCTGAACACACACACACTCGCAGGAGGGAGTTCTTCAGGTCATGAGCGTCCTGAACACACACACACTCGCAGGAGGGAGTTCTTCACGTCATGAGCGTCCTGAACACACACACACACTCGCAGGAGGGAGTTCTTCACGTGATGAGCGTCCTGAACACACACACTCGCAGGAGGGAGTTCTTCACGTCATGAGCGTCCTGAACACACACACACTCGCAGGAGGGAGTTCTTCACGTCATGAGCGTCCTGAACACACACACACACTCGCAGGAGGGAGTTCTTCACGTGATGAGCGTCCTGAACACACACACACTCGCAGGAGGGAGTTCTTCAGGTCATGAGCGTCCTGAACACACACACACTCGCAGGAGGGAGTTCTTCACGTCATGAGCGTCCTGAACACACACACTCGCAGGAGGGAGTTCTTCACGTCATGAGCGTCCTGAACACACACACACTCGCAGGAGGGAGTTCTTCACGTCATGAGCGTCCTGAACACACACACACTCGCAGGAGGGAGTTCTTCACGTCATGAGCGTCCTGAACACACACACACTCGCAGGAGGGAGTTCTTCACATCGAGGTGAAATTAATTTCACTCTTCCTAATAAGCTCAGGTTTTCCCTCGTGAGCTCGCGCCACCTTTACCATTGTCAATATTTCTTCTGTATTCATAAGTGTTTGTTTAACATGCCTTTAATTAGAAGCTCCTATTGAAGGCTTTAATTGCTTATTAAAAATCTTTTGCTCTCTGGAAAGCCAGAAACGGCTTATTTCTATGCGGCGGCGCGCTGGGAATCTCACATGAAGAGAATGTGTCGGGGTTCTTGAGCACAGAGGGACCGAGAGGCCAATTTGTCAGAGAAAAGTAAATTAAAGGCATTGCGGGTTCGAGCGCGGCGTCTCGCCTGAGATTAGTGGGGAAATGCATAAAGTTTAAGAGCTGATTAACAGTTCTGTATTTGTCCAAATCTGATAGTTGAGGGTGTTTCTCTTTAATGTTTAAAGTTTAATGGTTTAAAGGGTTAGTTCACCCAAATATGATGTCATTAATGCCTCTCCCTCATGTCGCTCCAAGCCCGTCAGACCTCCGTTCATCTTCAGAACACAGTTTAAAGCTCCAGTCGGCAAGTCTGGCAGATTGAGTGGATTTAGGAAAATTTTGAATGTTTACAACTCTCATGCCCCTCCCCCACTATCAACGGATACCCTCCCACCGTGACCGAGTTCGTGCTCGTCAGTGCGTGTGCTCCAGATTTTCAGTGAACGTGCCCGTCTCATCAGCATCCATCAAATCCATCAACGCCATGGAGTATTTGGAGGTATGCTGTCCTGGCTAATCTACCGATAGATTGCAATTGCTAACGCCATTTATACTCTAAATGAGCGTACTTGATTTTCCGCCATCACTCGAGATCTTCGTTACTGTGCGAACTTCCGCGAACTTCAGGCGTGTGATTGTAGCGTGCGCGAGGGGTGGCGTGTGCCCGATCTGTGATTGACAGTCAGATCTCACACCCCCCTGCGCTGATTGGACATGATGAACCGGGAGCTGTGGATTTTTGCAAAACAAATAACACGCTCCAGGTGGAGTTAATAGCTCGGGTTTTTTTCTAAAACCACTTTATTTATGTTGTTCTGTCGGATTAAAGTGTCGATTTCACTGAATATGATCAAAAAAATGTTGCCGACGGCAGCTTTAAGATATTTAAGATTTAGTCCGAGAGCTTTCTGTCCCTCCATTGTAAATGTGTGTACGGTATACTGTCCTCGTCCAGAAAGGAAATAAAGACGTCATCAAAGTAGTCCATGTGACATCAGTGGGTTAGTTAGAGTGTGTTGAAGCATCAAAAATACATTTTGGTCCAAAAATAACAAAAACTAGGACTTTATTCAGCATTGTATTGTCTTCCGGTTCTGTTGTGGATCCGCGTTCAGTGCCGCCGCTGACGTGTGTCTGGTGTGTGTGTGTGTGTGTGTGTGTGTGTTCCGGTTCTGTTGTGGATCCGCGTTCAGTGCCGCTGCTGACGTGTGTCTGGTGTGTGTGTGTGTGTGTGTGTGTGTGTGTTCGGGTTCTGTTGTGGATCCGCGTTCAGTGCCGCTACTGACGTAAGACGCTGCTGACGTGTGTCTGGTGTGTGTGTGTGTGTGTGTGTGTGTGTGTGTGTGTGTGTGTGTGTGTGTGTGTGTGTGTGTGTGTGTGTGTTCGGGTTCTGTTGTGGATCCGCGTTCAGTGCCGCTGCTGACGTAAGACACTGCTGACGTGTGTCTGGTGTGTGTGTGTGTGTGTGTGTGTGTGTGTGTGTGTGTTCGGGTTCTGTTGTGGATTCCGCTGACGTAACGTAAATGAGATCTAAGGCCAGAAACATGCTTTAGCACTAACACACCCCGGTACTCTAGGGGGCGATAGAGTTTCTTTCAGATTTCAAGTGTTATTCAGATAACTGTAAACTTTAACTCTTAAAACTGCAAACTCACGGTATGAGAAGAATGATTAGTGCATAACATGCATTATGATTTATATTTGTAATGCACTTATTGTGCAGTTGGCGATATCGATATATAGTTTGATTGTGCAATACAGATTTAAATAGTTTTAAAGCAGCTTCACAATAATAATTCAACGACAAAAAATAATCTGCAAAGATTTATAATTCAAATTTGAATGCAATGTGTTGAATATATTTTTTTTATGTTATGTTGTTATGTTACTTACTGTAACAACAGTACATAACTACATGCAACTAATCTTAAACCAAACCCTAATCCTTCTCCATATGAGTACATGTACTTAATTAATTTAACTTAGCACTTAACTGTAACAAAAATGAACTGTAACCAAAAACATTATATCACACATTAGTGTATGCATTTAACATGAACAATGAGCAATATTTTTTAACAGCATTTATCAATCTTGGTTAATGAAAATACAATTCTTTTATGTTTGTTTATAGTTGCATGAACGAATGTTGACAGATGCAAGTTTTATTTTAAAATGCATGAGTAAATGGTGAAATTAACGTTAGATTAAGTTCTTTGTTAGGTCATGTTAACTTATTGTAAAGCGTACTTTTAACTAGAGAAGCAAATGTAATCTTTAAAGATCAACTTTTGATAAAACCTTGTTTGAAAAAAGCAAACCCGAATAATTTTGATGATTATGACTTACAGATATGAAAAACTTTTCACAATATTCAAATTTTGAATTTGGTGTTTTCATATCTGTAAGCCATAATCATCACAATTATAACAAATAAAGGCTTGAAATATCTCACTTTGCATGTAATGAGTCTATATAATATATTAGTTTCACCTTTTAAGTTGAATTACTGAAATAAATTAACTTTTGCACCATATTCTAATTTTTCGAGTTTCACCTGTAAATTGGTATTTAATTTCTATATTTCATCATATTTATTAAATGAACTTCAGAGTGGAAGAAGAATGCATAATCTTTGAATTATAAGTGAGTAAATTCGTCTTCATCTCATTCAAATTCGTTGTTTGTTTGTTGTGTCCAGATGAATTCAAACTCTCTCTCAAAAACACACACATTTTATATACTTTATTTGATTCCACATTACAAGTTAATTTCATTTGGAATCAAATTTTTTGAATAATCCAACAGATTAAAATTAATCAGCACATTGTTATGAATTACTAAGGGTTAAGAGTTCTAAGGATACACACACACACACACACACACACAGAGATGATTCTTCCGTTCTGAATTATTTGGCGTGTCGATCTCGAGTTTGTGTTGAAGAGCTCAAGGTCTCGTCGGCTTGTTTCTGCTCTCCACACGGAGTT
>JARWKJ010000017.1:1625398-1627898 GCA_029959095.1 Rhinichthys osculus
GTAAAAGAGCTTCAGATGCTTCAGACTCGAGTGCAGATCATATTCTGTCAATATTGTGTCTCTCGGCGAGTGTGTATCAGCTTACACGCGCTTGTTTTGAGTCCATCATTCATTTGTTTTTGGCACAAAGCAGATATTTTGGCCCGTAGAGCAGAAACCGGGTGATGTGAAGTGACAGACGTGGAGTGTGTGTTCATGTCAGGATCATCTGGAGGATTGTGTTCCTCTTCGGCTCATAAATCAGGTTCAGGGTTCCCATTAAAACTGTGATTTGAAAGGCCACATTCATGGATCATGATAATTATATAGTTCTGCTCTGATTCATTGGCCTCGTTCAAACCTCAGGATGGTTTCGGCTTTATTCGAGGCGTTCGCACACGGAGAACTTTAATCCTTCTTGGGTTTTATTGGCTAAATGTTGTGGGAATCCTGTAGATTTCGCTGGATTGGATGTATTTATGATGTCAGGATTTTTCACTTTATTTTAAGAAATGTCTTAACTTTCACAAGGAAGATTTTTGTGAATCTGGTCCTTTGGAATTTATGCCGTTTGGAAATGTTATTGATCATTGATTTATTGTAATCCACAATGGGTTTCGGCTTTATTAGAGGAGTTCGCACACGGAGAACTTTAATGGGTTTTATTGGCTAAATGTTGTGGGAATCCTGTAGATTTCGCGTATTTATGATTTCAGGATTTTTCACTTTATTTTGAGAAATTTCTTAACTTTCACAAGACGATTTTTGTGTATCTGGTCGGTTTGGAGATGTTTTGGTGTGTTTTTACCGTTATTGATCATTGATTTATTTTACACCATGGTCTGGGTGAATACTCGATTCTGATTGGCTGCAGATTGGTGTCCATTAAAAAGTGATAGAGGACATCATAGATATCCATAATAAAGGCTATAGATGTCTTACGGCGGAGTCTCTATCGTCATCACCGGCAGCCATCTTGTCACAGGCAAACGTTCTGGCGGGCTCTGTGGTGCCTGATGTAAGATGAGTGATCAGAACCAACACAAATACTCTTATCTCGTCGAAATCTTGACGGATTTACAAACGGTTTGGTTTCTTACAAATTAGAGTTGTTCTGATTCCGATACTAGTATCAGAAATGCCGCCGATACCAATAAAAATTCTGGCATCGGTATCGGCGAGTACTTCTACCCACGTACCGATCCGATACCGTTTTCTTAGACAATAACTAGTTATACACGCTAGCTTTGCGTAACGCTGCAAACCGGAGCTCAATTCTTCTTCGCTGCTCTAAACAGTGGTCGCCTGTGGCAACAGCACGACTTCCTGTGTTGATGAGCTGAATGATGGGACTTGCTGTCAAGCTGATGGATCTAATAATGTTTATGGATGAGTATATAGAGGAATAAGACATTTAATTCTACCGAACTACCCGCGAGTGCTCGATTACTCAGTTTATTAGACAAATTAATGTTATACTACGTGTTAGTTCGTTTGCTATATGAAACTAGCAGTAAGCTAGATCAACATTAGAATAACATACTGACCATATTCTAACATTTCATCATGTTGAGCTAACGTTATATAACATTGATTTGTTTTATGTACATTAGCTCACCTGTCTAATAAAGCTGTCGTGACTCGTGAAGCTCTGTCGAGTCCAAGTTAGCCGCGGACGCTAGCTCTCGGCATCTCAAAAACGCCACACTGATGTTGATCCTCATTTTAGTTCTCCTTTTGTCCCAAAGTCTGCTTGCCATGGTCTATGTTTGAAAGAAACAAGAACCGCGTGCCGCTAAACGCTACGCACTGCGCAGTTTTCCAAGTCTGTCGCCATGGTTACGTCATGGCTATGGCAGTACGAGCGGAAACCGAGGATAGCGCGGATATTGCGTCATTGACAGGCGACATTTTTTTCCGGGACGGCCACTTATTTAAAATTGGAATAAAAAATCTTTGGAGACTTTTGGGATATTGTAAGTACACAACTGCAGGAAATATATCACACTGTGCAAGTGATTTTTGGATATTTTATTACAAAATTCTTACATATTGTACCTTTAATACAATGGACAGCTCGTCGGGCATTAACTCTTACGTAATCCACAATTACATGCAACCTAATAATGCAGACCTCAGGATGGTTTCGAGGCGTTCGAATAATCCTTCATGGGTTTCATTGGCTAAAAGTTGTGGGAATCCTGTAGATTTTGTGTAAAGCACATGGAAAAGAATATGTGAAAATATAGGCCTCATCTAAGCAGAAATGTTAGATTTATGAATCATATTGCATTCGTTCAGTGCATTAAACACTTGTTCTGTGATGAGATTTGAGTGGCTGTGTTCGACTCGTCTGATCTCAGCGCTGATGTTTATGCAGAGAAACACGTCATCATGTTTAACTAACTCTTTCCATGTTGTGTAATGATGACAGATCATGTCAGGCATGAGATGATGGACTGATGCGTCTCATGAGACCACACACATACACATCTCTTCATCTGCCATTAGAGGTTTCCCA
>JARWKJ010000017.1:1637898-1642898 GCA_029959095.1 Rhinichthys osculus
AACTTAATGAAGTGGTCAAAATCATGTCTGACCCACATGTCTCCCGATATATTGCGGCATCTTGCAACACATCCTGCCTTGCTAAAACACACATGTGGGAGATGCGGAATGGATAAAAATAACTAAAAAAATAAAAGAGGATTTGAATAAGCCCATTAATGGTATTTTTGAGTCATGCTCTTAACGAACTATGTTTTATTTCCTCTTTCCATATTGTGAATAAATGTGCATCATTTTAATTTGCTTGTTACACAATGGAGTCTAACTTATTGTAATAATTATTTGACGTAGACTACTTTTAAACGTAGAATTATTCCTTGGCATCCTCGCATAGCCTACTAAACTGCATAGCTACTTTTTTTACGCTATTACGTCGTGTTAACATTTAAGCTGGTGAGAGAAAATGGCACTATCAAAGAGTCTAAAAAGGGAAGTTGACAGCGAAAATAGTTATACAAAGATTAATAAAAAGACAACTATGCGTTCATCCTACCTAGTTTTGTAAATGCAAAGCCGGTGTGTCTTATCTGCAACGACAACCCGATCACACTAAATGCGTCTCTATAGCACGCATTGTGTCTATCGTGCAATTTATACGCGAAAAAGAGTTTTTACGTGCATATGATACGCATGGGTAGGTTTAGTAGTGGTGTCTGGTGCGTGTGTATTATACGTTGGGTAGGATTAGTGGTGTGGGATGAATGCGTTGGTATTACACGCAATAAAGTGCGTATAAAATGCACGCGAAAAACTGCGTATCATATGCACGTAAAAACACATTTTCGTGTATAAATTGCACGATAAACACAACGCGTGCTATAGAGACGCATTTAATATAATATTAGACATTTCATGACGGTTATTTTAGAGGTGTGTCTAGCGATCCACAGACTCTTTTGAATGTCTTTCAGAACTTTTCAGGCTGCGGCGCGGGCCAGATATTATTGCCTGTTGCCGACCCCTGCTTTAGACCAAATAACCCTCATTTTGCTGTATAATGTCAGTAACACACATCAAGAAGTTCATCCGCTTGTCATTTTTTCAATAGATTATTACATTCGATCATGTTATATTTAACGAACGACGGCGAAACGTCATGACAGAAGGAGTTTCGTATCCTTACCTGATGTAGAAACGTCACGTTGTGTGTGAGAAATATGCGCGTGATGAAGGGGTGTGCATAAGACTGACATGACACCTTCATAATCATGACATGACACATGAAGGAGGTTTTATCCAGGTTTATGACAACTGTCATTAAGTGTCATTCGCTCAATTATGACATTTTGAATGCAAATATGACATTGTTTGAGATGTCTTGGTAATGTCTTGGACTTTCATCATAACCTGTCATAAATATGTCATAAACATGACATAGCAGATTAATTATCAAACTTAAGAAAGCACTTAGCCTTATGGGTTAACATTACATTAATCTGTCATGTGGTTGGTTTTGACATTGGCTGTCATGAGGCCATTATAACATTTTAATGACAAACTCAATGTGTACCACTGTAGTTGAGGTCAAGAAAAATATTCATGACACAGTTATAACGGCCTTATGACAGCCAATGTCAACACCAACACCAGATTAATGTAATGTTAACCCATAAGGCTAAGTGCTTTCTTAAGTTTGATAATGAATCTGCTATGTCATGTTTATGACATATTTATGACATATGTTGTCTTGGTAATGTCAAGTTGTAATAACAAAGACATCTCAAACAATGTCACATTTGCGTTAAAAATCTCATAATTGAGCGAATGACACTTAATGACAGTTGTCATAAACATGCATAAAACTTCCTTCATATTCATGACACGACATACATAAGATTCTGTATCAAATAAACACTGTTCTTTTGAACTTTCTATTCATCAAAGAATCCTGACGAATAAAATGCATCACGTTCTCCACAAAAATATGAACATTGATAATAATCATAAATGTTTCTTGAGCATCAGATCCTCATATTAGAGTGATTTCTGAAGGATCATGTGACACTGAAGACTGGAGTAATGATGCTGAAAATCACAGGAATAAATTACACTTTACTGTATATTCACATAGAAAACAGATATTTACATTACAATAATATTTCACTGTTTTTACTGCATTTTTGATCAACTAAATGCAGTCTTGGTGAGCAGAAGAGACTTTAAAAACATTTTTTTTAAATGTAATGGTAGTGTAAACACAAGACTTAAAAATCAGTTTCTCTTCAGACCAGCTGTGTTATATCAGTAACGCATATCAAGAAGTCAATCTGCTTGGAAAAACTGGTAAAATGAGTTATAATCAGGGTAAAAGGGTAATAATTTCCGATAGCATTTGATTATCTTATATTTCATGAACGACAGCAGATCTGAGGATGTCGAGACTCTCGTGACTCCTGATTCTAGATTATCATACTTTGTCCTTCTCCACAGCGATGCATAAATCACAATCCTCTTCGATTCCTGCGCTCGAAGTCTTGAGTGCAAATATTAGCCGTTTGCCTGTAATCCGCCGTACACACACACACACACACACACACACTGTGAGCCGAATACAGAGACATGGAAGCACGACCTCTGACTGAACGTCTGTGTTCCTCACGATGGACATGCGTGTTTCGAGTCTGGTTTTGGTTAATGAAGTCTGAGGACTGAACTGATTAACACCGTTTTTTTGATTACACTCTAAAAAATGCAGGGGTTATTTCAACCCAAATTTGGGTCAAATATGGACAAACCCAAGCGTTGGGTTAAAAATGTCATTTAAAAATGTAACCCAACTGCTGGGTTTGTCCATATTTGAAACAACTCTGCATTTTTGTTTGTCAATCATCACTATACTAGTGCTCATAGCAATTGAAGCGATGCTCAAACTGCATTTAATCATTATTATGCGTGTAGCTTTATGAGCTCATACTATTTAATAGACTATTAGGGATATTTGCACTTTAAAAAAAATAATTTGTCAAACTGCAAGATTATTTAAAGTCTTGATGTTGTTTTCAGGCTCTACTAGAACAGGTTTGCATCTATTATTTCCTCATATTCTCCATTGTTGCGGCTCCTCTCGTCCCAGTCTGTCAGTAACGCTCTGTTTACTTCCTGTCTTTAAGAAGCCCCTCCTTCTGAAAAGCACACTGTGCTCTGATTGGTCAGCTGGAGCAGTGTGTTGTGATTGGTCGAGCGCTTCGAGTGTGTTTGGGGAAAAGTCCCGCCCCTTTCCATAACTGCCAGTTTCAACCATAGACTGTAAATAAATATGTTCGTAGTGTCCGTGACGTCACCCGTGGTGTTTTTGAAGCCTAAAGTGGGCGGAGCCGGCCGTCGCCATCTTGTTAGCGCGTCACTCCCGGATAAACGTAAATGTGCAGCGAGGCGGATTAGCTGAGGTGACGTGACGCTAACACACAGCAGACAAACGGCTGGAAGTGACATCAGCGGCAATCACCTGTCACTCAAGTAGCCACGCTCTTAATTATGCAGAACTTTAAGGCTTATTATAATGTAAACGAATGAGTTATAAAAAAATTCACCCGCCTCACAGTCATCATGAAGGGCAAAACTAGCGATATAGACCAAAACCACTTTTTGTACCAGAGTGTAAACATGTGTTTTTCTGCTGTAAAGTTGGGCATTTTAACATGGAGGTCTATGGGATTGAGTCTCTTCTGCAGCCGGCCTCTAGTGGCCAGTGGAGGAACTGCAGTTTAACTCACTTCAGTGTTGATTCAAGAGAGAGACGGGAAGGTTCCCGCTTGGTTTCAACACAGTACTAACGACTCAACCAGGCCCCGCCCCTTTATTCTGCGTATGAATTATTATAATGAGGAATATTGTGACGTGTTCGTTCCCGGGAGAAACTCAAGACTACAATGGAGGCGTTTCAGGAGTTCAGAAACACTGATATAGAGAAGAACTGGAGCTTTTTAATGCTCGAACAGCAACATTACACACTAAAGAAAGATATTTAAAATGGTAAATGAAACCGTATTGAAGTATTCGATGGACACATTATGGAAGAACGTTTCAGACTCGTTCATCTCAGTATCTCAATCGTTCAGTTATCGACTTCAACAATATGACAAACAGAACGCTTGACTGAAATTAACAATGATTGCAATCACCACCAGCAGAAGTGTGTGTGTGTGTGTGTGTGTGTGTGTGTGTGTGTGTGTGTGTGTGCTCGCGGCCCTCACTTAGATGTGATTATCACAATCATTATCCTAATTAGTATTACTGCTATTTACACTCCAGCAATTAACAGCATTCAATGGCTTTGCTAATGCGTTTCGTGAGTGTGTGAGTTGATTTGCTGGTGTGTGTTAAGAGCTCAAATGACATTGTTTGGGGAGATTTTTCACTTTGCTGTAGTTTACTTTCGGGACACGGTGTAAAATGTCAGGAAAGTGTTTTTGTGATTTAGTTTGAGAGATTTCCCCTCTGTGTTCCAGTCGTCATGTAGAACAAATCTGAGCAAAGCTTTCTGGGATTGAAAAGCTCTGCCTCGCGCTCGGCTTCAATTACTTTATTAGCATCTTAGAAAATCGACTTTTAAATCCATTTTTGGAGGGAAATGAGCTTCTGGGAAAAGATACTTTATACACTTTTTGATGATAAATCGGACGGTGGATTTCAGCTCGTTCTCTGTGCGCTTTGGGATGCGTCTGTTTAAAAGTAAATGCTTATTTTCAATTGTGCAACGAAAGCATCTTTTCTCCAAATTAGACTCGTTTTAGAGCAGATCTCCAGGCGTATTATCAGCCGGATGATGAACACACACACGAGGAAGAACTCTTCGTCATGCCAACGCATCAAGCACTCGAGAGTTAAAGTAAATCTACTGTATATAAAAAGCCTTTATTTCATTGTGGATCAGGCTATTAAACACAGTTTTCAAATAAGCCGATGCGTTGGGGCTAACGAGCCTTCATCAGCGTGTGTAACACACACACACACACACACACACACACACACTCACAGTCCTTTAAGCAGCAATTAGTTAG
>JARWKJ010000017.1:1650398-1670398 GCA_029959095.1 Rhinichthys osculus
GTATCTCTCATTACTGTATCTCTCGTTACTGTATATTTCTCGTTACTGTATCTCTTGTTACTGTATCTCTCGTTACTGTATCTCTCGTTACTGTATCTCTCGTTACTGTATATCTTTCGTTACTGTATCTCTCGTTACTGTATCTCGTTACTGTTTCTCTCGTAACTGTATCTCTCGTTACTGTTTATCTTTCGTTACTGTATCTCTCATTACTGTAACTCTCGTAACTGTATCTCTCGTTACTGTATCTCTCGTAACTGTATCTCTCGTTACTGTATATCTTTCGTTACTGTTTCTCTCGTTACTGTATCTCTCGTTACTGTATATCTGTCGTTACTGTTTCTCTCGTAACTGTCTCTCGTTACTGTATCTCTCGTTACTGTATCTCTCGTTACTGTATCTCTCGTTACTGTATCTCGTAACTGTATCTCTCGTTACTGTATATCTTTCGTTACTGTATCTCTCGTTACTGTATCTCTCGTTACTGTATATCTTTCGTTACTGTATCTCTCGTTACTGTTTCTCTCATTACTGTTTCTCTCGTTACTCTATCTCTCGTTACTGTTTCTCTCGTTACTGTTTCTCTCGTTACTCTATCTCTCGTTACTGTATCTCTCGTTACTCTATCTCTCGTTACTGTATATCTTTCGTTACTGTATCTCTCGTAACTGTATCTCTCGTAACTGTATCTCTCGTAACTGTATCTCTCGTTACAGTATCTCTCGTTACTGTATCTCTCGTTACTGTATCTCTCCTTACTGTTTCTCTCCTTACTGTATCTCTCCTTACTGTATCTCTCGTTACTGTTTCTCTCGTTACAGTATCTCTCGTTACTGCATCTCTCGTTACTGTATCTCTCCTTACTGTTTCTCTCCTTACTGTTTCTCTCCTTACTGTATCTCTCCTTACTCTATCTCTCGTTACTGTTTCTCTCGTTACAGTATCTCTCGTTACAGTATCTCTCGTTACTGTATCTCTCGTTACTGTATCTCTCCTTACTGTTTCTCTCCTTACTGTATCTCTTCTTACTGTATCTCTCCTTACTGTATCTCTCGTTACTGTATCTCTTCTTACTGTTTCTCTCCTTACTGTATCTCTCGTTACAGTATCTCTCGTTACAGTATCTCTCGTTACTGCATCTCTCGTTACTGCATCTCTCCTTACTGTATCTCTCCTTACTGTATCTCTCCTTACTGTATCTCTCGTTACTGTATCTCTCCTTACTGTTTCTCTCCTTACTGTATCTCTTCTTACTGTATCTCTCCTTACTGTATCTCTCGTTACTGTATCTCTCCTTACTTTTTCTCTCCTTACTGTATCTCTCGTTACTGTATCTCTCCTTACTTTTTCTCTCCTTACTGTATCTCTTCTTACTGTATCTCTCCTTACTGTATCTCTCGTTACAGTATCTCTCGTTACTGCATCTCTCGTTACTGCATCTCTCCTTACTGTATCTCTTCTTACTGTATCTCTCGTTACTGTATCTCTCGTTACTGTTTCTCTCGTTACAGTATCTCTTCTTACAGTATCTCTCGTTACTGCATCTCTCGTTACTGCATCTCTCATTACTGTATCTCTCGTTACTGTATTTCTCGTTACTGCATCTCTCCTTACTGTATCTCTTCTTACTGTATCTCTTGTTACTGTTTCTCTCGTTACAGTATCTCTCGTTACAGTATCTCTCGTTACTGCATCTCTCGTTACTGCATCTCTCCTTACTGTATCTCTTCTTACTGTATCTCTCGTTACTGTATCTCTCGTTACTCTATCTCTCGTTACTGTATCTCTTCTTACTGTATCTCTCGTTACTGTATCTCTCGTTACTCCTGATTGCATGATGTCATTGACGAGTCTCTGGATAGTTTTACTCAAGTCGTCGTCATCATTCTTACAGTATGAACTTCACTAGTGATGAGAGAGTGCAGGAAGAACTTCTGCTAGGACATGAAGTTGCGTGTTTGATGCTTTAGTATCTTATTATATTATTTTGTACTTCTTTTTGGTTTCATACTAGTTATAGAGCGATATATTGCCTTATATTTGGCCATTTTAAGATGATTGGCATTAGTTCTAAAATCTACCTGCAAAGATTTAAGGATACTGCATGGTTTATGTTTGCAAATACTTTTTAAATTAATTTATTTTGAGTGTGTGTGTATTTACACACTATTGTTGCTTGTCAGTATGATTTAAAAAAAAAAAAAGAAATGAGCAGTTTTATTATTTAATCAAGGATGCATTAAATTGATCAAATGTGGCAGTAAAGACATTTATAATGTCACAAAAGATTCTATTTCAAATAAATGCTGTTTTTTAAACATTCTAATCCGGAAAAATAAAATGTATCAGTTTCCACAAAAATATGAACATTGATAATAATCATAAATGTTTCTTGAGCATCAGATCCTCATATTAGAGTGATTTCTGAAGGATCATGTGACACTGAAGACTGGAGTAATGATGCTGAAAATCACAGGAATAAATTACACTTTACTAGATATTCACATAGAAAACATCTGTTTACATAATAATAATAATAATTCACATTTTTTACTATGTTTTTTAACACATAAATGCAGAAGAGACTTTGTAGTGTGTGTAGTATATCAAATGTTGTGAATGTTGAGATTTTGGATGCAAATTTTATTTTAATTGTGTGTACATTTCATTTGCTGTTATGGAAGTTAATATGCGAGATATGAACACACACACACGGACGCAGAGGCTTGACTGTAGGCTGCGTCGCTCATTAAACACGCTGTTGAAAAGTAGGTTAATGTGAGGATGAAGGTGGAATTAATGCCACAACCACAAGATCCAGATTTCCAGATGTACTGATTAATGCACGACGCACCAGAAAACACACACACACACACACACACACACAGAATCCTCTGCTGGACTCATTCTGTCTCTCAAGCGTGTGAGAATGAGGAGAAACGTGAGGGTTTTTTAGGTGACTTTTTTTCAGATTACCAGGTCAAACTGATCAGTGTGTGTGTGTGTTTGTGTGTGTGTGTGTGAGATCCGACCTCGAACAGACCCGACTGCCAAAGAACTGCACATTTTTGGACTAAACGAGCTGCCGTAGTCAAACAAAAGTATTATTTAGATTGCCAATAGCGCTCCCTTTAAGCCATGAATGACTCCCGCGTTCTGCTCTCACTGAAACTCTCCTCATGAACACTGCAGTTGTCCGCACCGCACAGGGAATCTCTTATCGCGTCTAGACTTTGTTTATGAGGGGATTTGCGAAAGGATAAAGCTCGTGCTGATTCTGAACATACAGGTGAAACTGGAAATCTGCCAACAACAATCTCATATTTCACCTCAAAATATACATATATTGTTTAAGGAGAGTGACCATTGGTTTGCATTGCAAGATTACGTATGGAAATTTAAGCACTTAAAAAAAAAAATCAGCATAAAGGCAGTGCAACAAAAACTATCATGAAATATAAAGTGTTAATAATATTCTTAATAATAATAAAAATAATGTATTGTTGAAATGTGCTTGTCACTAAAATTAATAAACAAAATGAAAAACAAAGGAAAGTGAAAATAAAATAAAACATAAAATGTGTCAATACCATACTCATTTCATCTCAACTTCAAAATGCTAATTTATATATTTATACAGGTGAAACTGGAAAAATTCGAATATGGTGCAAAAGTTCATTTATTTCAGTAATTCAACTTAAAAGGTGAAACTAATATATTATATAGACTCAAAGTGATATATTTCAAGCCTTTATTTGTTATAATTTTGATTATGGCTTACAGATATGAAAACCCCAAATTCAAAATTAGAATATTGTGAAAAGGTTTTCATATCTGTAAGCCATAATCATCAACATTATAACAAATAAAGGCTTGAAATATCTCACTTTGCATGTAATGAGTCTATATAATATATTAGTTTCACCTTTTAAGTTGAATTACTGAACTTTTGCACCATATTCTAATGTTTCCAGTTTCACCTGTATAAATATATAAATTAGCATGTTGAAGTTGAGATGAAATGAGTATGATATTGACACATTTTATGTTTTATTTTATTTTCACTTTCCTTTGTTTTTCATTTTGTGTATTAATTGTAGTGACAACAAGCACATTTCAACAATACATTATTATTATTATTAAGAATATTATTAACACTTTATATGTCATGATAGTTTTTGTTGCACTTTTGGTCACTCTCCTTAAGCAATATATGTATATTTTGAGGTGAAATATGAGATTGTTGTTGGCAGATTCCCATGTACAGCGTGATCCTGATTGTTTCTCAGTGACGGATCAGATCTCAGACTTGGCGAATCCCTTTAGAAACACGACGCGAGCGTCACACAAGCGTTCGCATCAGTCACTCATAAAAGCTCATGATAATGTGATGCGTTTCACTATTGACACGATGCTTTTCCCGGCAGAGCCTTTCATATTCCAGATAGTGTTTCTAAAGTTGTCTCTTTCTGTCTGGGACGGTGCGATTGAATCCCTCTGGATTTATCTGATTAATTGCTTCGTTTGGCTGTGTGTAGTTGTGACGTTGTGTAGTTAGTGTTGCTGTGGGGGATTTCGGCCTGCGGTGTCCGTGATAAGACACTGGAGTCGAGCTCATACTGAAGTTCACTTTTAATGGGATTGCGATGAATCTCTGAAAGTGGGAGAAGAATATTCACCTTGAAAAGGGATAAACAGGGCTTTTCTACTTCACAGCTTCTTCACTCATTCCTCCAGCAGGATCAAATCTCTTTCCACTTTCTTGGCATGAGATCAAACCACGATCCGATCGGAAGTTCAGTGGAGATTCTGGCCGCTGGATGGGAGAAACTGATGTCTAAACGTCCTCTCAGCGTGCCTCTCCTCGGTCTTTATGGGCTCTCAGGATACTCTTTTTCAGGGAACATTGGATTAAAAGTCTTTTATGAGCTGCTGCTTCCTAAATGACTTGAACAAATCCAGTAGCCAAGGCCATTTTTATTCATTACTGATATTCTCAGCCTCACAAACAGACGACGGTCTCTTGAAATCCAGTTTGAAAAGTCTCCAATGCTGAAAATACAACAAACGTTTAGGAAGCTGAAGAAGTGAACGCCTGTTTAAAACCAGTTTTTAGAAGAAAAAAAGACTTTATATGTCATGATAGTTTTTGTTGCGCTGCTTTCATGGTGATTTAAAAAATAAAAAGTGTTTAAATGGCCATGAAAATAATGTTGCAATGCAAATAAATCTTAATGGTCCTAAAAATAGACTTCAGAAGCGAACACTCAGGTCTGTTTAAATATGTTTTTAAAAATATTTTTAAGACTTTATATGTCATGATAGTTTTTGTTGCACTGCTTTCATGGTGATTTAAAAAATAAAAAGTGTTTAAATTGCCATGAAAATAATGTTGCAATGCAAATAAATCTTAATGGTTCTAAAAATAGATTTCAGAAGCGAACATCAGGACTGTTTAAATACATTTTAATGCATCTTTCTTATTATTATTATTATTATTATTAAGAATGCATTTGTCATGCTTGTATTTGTTGCACTGCCTTTATGGTGTTTTAAATGAATAAAAATGCTTAAATTGCCATCAAAATAAAGTTGCAATGCAAACAAATATGTAATGGTCCTAAAAATAGACTTCAGAAGTGAACGCTCAGGCCTGTTTAAATATGTGTTTTTTTTTATATTATTAAGACTTTATATGTCATGATAGTTTTTGTTGCACTGCTTTCATGGTGATTTAAAAAATAAAAAGTGTTTATTGCCATGAAAATAATGTTGCAATGCAAACAAATCTTAATAGTTCTAAAAATAGATTTCAGAAGCGAACACTAAATACTTTAATGCATTTTTCTGATTATTATTATTATTATTATTATTATTATTATTATTATTATTAAGAATGCATATGTCATGATTGTATTTGTTGCACTGCCTTTATGGTGATTTAAATAAACAACATTGCTCAAATTGGCATAAAAACAATGTTGCAATGCAAAACAAATCTTAATGGTCCTAAAAATAGGCTTGATTTTATTCTAAGAAAAAAAATGTATTTTAGTTTCGCAGTGAAATTTGAGTTTGACGTGTTCTTGACAGATTCACATGTCCGGGAAGCTGAATAACAGAAGTCCTGGTTAAATGTGTTTTAATGCAAGTTTTTTGGCGTTTGGCCGGAGTCGTGCCGTTTGCATGATCTGTTATTAATGTGGACGCTTGTAAATCATGCACATTATGATGTGATGCTTCATTACGTCTATAAGCTCAGACAGCGTAACCCGTGCCAACATGTTTTCATGACGGAGACGGAGAACATTTATAGATCTTAAGAGTTTGCATCATTTCCTGATGAGAAAGCCAATGCCAATTACTGCTCATATACAGGTGAAACTCCACAAATTACTTCATTTATTTCAGTAATTCATAGGGGTGTAACGATTCCCTCATGTCACGATTCGATACATATCACGATACTGAACTCACGATACGATATTATTGCGATACTCCAAGACGTATGGTAAAAGGTTAACAAAAAATGTAAATGCTAAATTTGATATTACATTGTGTGTGTAAATGAACAGGATGGACTTGGTGCTGAAACCCAAAGACAATGGTGACACCAGATTAAAAATATTCATGATTCTGAAGCTGAAAATACTGAATTATTTTAGATGAATATGTTTGCACTCTTTCACTGACTAGATGTATTTAAAATAATGTAGGACTCTTTTTACTGGTAACATCAGACATTTGGCATTATCAGGACACACAAATATTCCCCCATTGCATTATTATACATTATAATCAACATTATATATAGTAGTTTGTTGTAGTACTGACACTAAAACTCTGAAAACTTGAATTTTTTCTCACACAGTCATTTTTATTTTGGGGGGACTATCCGATATACGTATTGTTGCATTTTTGTATTGCGATATATTGTGGCACAATATATTGTTACACCCCTAGTAATTCAACTTAAAAGCTGAAACTAATATATTATATAGACTCATTACATGTAAAGTGAGATATTTCAAGTCTTTATTTGTTATAATTGTGATGATTATGGCTTACAGCTTATGAAAACCCCAAATTCAAAATTAGAATATTGTGAAAAGGTTTTCATATCTGTAATCCATAATCATCACAATTATAACAAATAAAGGCTTGAAATATCTCACTTTGCATGTAATGAGTCTATATAATATATTAGTTTCACCTTTTAAGTTGAATTACTGAAATAAATGAACTTTTGCACCATATTCTAATTTTTCGAGTTTCACCTGTTGATTTATGTTGCTTTAAATGTTGGTAAAGCGAAGGTAATGAACACTAATTTGATTCGGAGAGCGTGTAGTTGAACGGGCGGATGTTAATTTGAACCGTGGCCCGAGATCTGAAGCATATTTTGTGTAATTAAAAGCAGGCCGTATAATTGAGGAACCTCTGTCAAGCTATGTGGAAATGACATGAAGCTTTAACTTCGTTCTCTTCTATATTTCACCTGTGTTTATTCCAGCTCTTCATATCCATTAGTTTAATGAACACGCTTTAGTTTAGCCGCTGCTAATATCCCGGCCTCCGTACGCCGCTCATTAAAATAAACGCCGGTAATCAAAGTGCGTGGCAATTAACAATAGATCACATCACAACACTGAGGGCTTTCCCGGGTTCGGCTGTAATGGACTCAATGATTCTGACGGAGAAATTACCGTTAAAACCAGTTCAACTCTTTGTGGAAGTTGCTGAAGTCAATCAAACGTGGCTTTCACTTTTAATTGGATCACAGAAACAAACAGACCCGGCATGATGGCTCATTTGGGAAGCGTCAGATCCGCTCCGGAGCGTAAAGCACAAACACGGCATCGACTCCATAAGTTCGTTAACTTGATATGAATGAGCTGTTTCTCATCTGAAGTCTCGGTTATGCTTGTTTTTCATGGCTAAAGTGGTGAGAGTCAGCCGTGTTTATACGCAGAGGTGTAAAGTCCAGGTTCAGAAAGTAAAAGTCCTCCTCAGTGTTTTGTTCCAATCACCTGGATTTGCTAATTATCAGTTTTTCAGCCAGGAGAGAGAGAACTAATTAGTGAATCGGCTGGACGAGTCCATGAGTGGAAGAAACATATGACAGGACTTTTACTTTCTGACCTCTGGACTGTACTCCTCTGTGTGTGTGTGTGTGTGGTGTTTTTAATATGCTTTACATTTATATTTAGTCATTTAGCAGACACTTTTATCCAAAGCGACTTACAAATTAGGACTAAATTAAAGCGAGTCATCGTGAAGAGGCAAAAAACGACGGAAGAAGTGCTTAAAATACAAAGTGCAGGCGTTGCTCAGAGTAGCATAAGCCAGACAAGCGAGGATTAGGGGAAAGAAAGAGTTTTTATTCTTCTTCTTTTTTAAATGAGGTTAAAGGTACAATATGTAGGATTTTTAGAACGAGAAGTTGTGTTGCATGCTCAGTTCGGAAAGGCCTGATGTAGGGCTGTCAATGTTGTGCAAAAATCCTGTTTGATTTCTGAGACGTAAGTGTTCATTGAATCGATTGTAAAATTGATTTTCCATGTCTAAAGACGTTTCCATTTTCAACACCAAATACAGGCAAATCCACGGACACCTAACAGGCGTTAGGACGGAGGGCGCTTGAGACGCACAAGTCAGCAATATTCCTGATGATTTACTGGCGTGAAGTTTCAGCACAATCACAAACAGGAGCGACACATTCTGAAAACAATAAGCGGAGTGGACTGCCATAACATCAGTGAACAACATTACTGCAGGTTCAACATGGCTGTGTTTATGGTTAGAATTATTATCTCGATTAGTGAAATTATGTCAAACAAATATCGCCTACGTAGGCGATTGTAGCCCGAATCTGTATCTGTATGCATGAGACTGTCTGAATACTGGCAGAATTCACGTTTTTGTTATAAAATGAGAAAAAAGAGACTTCGGAATGGGATCAAACTTGGTGACTTGTGTTGTTTTACTTATGTGAACTAGAGTGCGGATCGGGCCGCATTTTTCTGTCCGAGCCCGGCCCGCGTCCGACAGGCATTAAGATATTTATGTCCGAGCCCGAGACAGTTAAAAATCTCATTTTTTTCTCATACTAATGACACGGACGTTTGTTTGTGTAGAAAGCCCGCTTTTATTTAGCAACTGGAAGGCATTCGGAAATGTTTACAGATGTGCGCACACGGCCAACAAAGTGCATGTTAACACAGGCGCGCACAAGAGGCCCAAACAATATAATAATAGGCCTACAATAATAGCCAATTGAAATTAAATGAACAAAGCTAGGTCTACCAGAAATTGCCAAAGCTAACAGAACAAAACATTAACGTAACACATATGCAGCTTATTGAAATGGAAATCACTCTTACCATTTTTCTCGAAAACTGTGTGGCTAATAAAACTGTAACATCTATTCACATCATCCATCCTTCAATGTTTAGGCTGGTTTTAAAATCTCCTGAGGCCAACTTCTTTTTAACGTCTTCCATCGCTGCGCTGCCAGCCACATGTAGCCAAATATGCAATATTATGCACGGACGTGTTGCGCGTTGTCACAGCAACATAAACAAATTTCCGCACACATGAAGTTGGATGTTAGGGTGATATTTTAAATTTATTTTAATCACAAAAACAAACATTTGCATCCAGTTAAACACTATAATAAGCTGTTTTAAATTTCAAATGTTCAATGCCTTATTGCGCCGACGTGACCGAGCCCGACCCGAACCCGAACGTCATCTCAAAATATGTGTCCGAACCCGGACCGGCCCGTCGGGCTCGGTTCGGGTATCCATCCTCTAATGTGAACACACAAAAAAATCAAGGAGATGATTCGGATATGTTAAAGGGTTGTAAAAAACATAGTCACACTTAGCTTCCTCCCGGTCAAAAATGGCCGACCATAGGAAATGAATGGGGAATATGAAAAAATAGGAAAACTCAGAGAAACTTTTGGTGGTACAAACTACAGATCAGCCACTGTGCAGACAAAAAGTGTACAGCAATGAAGGGGTGACACTCTAAAACATCAAGAGTGCAAATAACACACACACCCCATGCACACAAACACACACACACACACACACACACAGATAAACTGGCAAGACTGCAACAGCACATTTTTAGAATATGCAAAATAAAATCAATAAATGAAAAAAAAAACTCCCTCAAATGCACACACACACACACACACACACACACACACACACACTCACAGAGAGAGAGATAAACTGTTTGCATTGTTTTCCCTTTCTAACCAAATGTTATTGTTTGCTTGTAATCATAATGCTAAACCTGATACTTATCTAAACAACAACAACAAAATATATATATCTAAATAAAAAAACTAATAACAAGTATATAACAACAATAGGAATCAAAAAGCCTTTCTATGTATTAATATCCACCTTATTCCTGCGCCCCATGACGCTTTGCGTGAATTATGGGTGTAACTTCCGTTAAGCTGTAAACACTCAGTGAAAGGCTCGCTCTATGAACGCAATACGTTAAAAAAGTGTCACAATGAGATGACATTAATCGACTCACCCTTCAACCATCGAACATTAAAATTAAATTTAAAAGTGTAAAAGCATCAACAAGGCACTTTCAACAGACCAAAAATAGCCCCAAACGCGCGAGTCTTTGGTTAAAATATCACTGTAGTGGGCAAATATATATCTGTATTGTATAACAAGCCTTAATCAAACATGTTCATTAACTTCAGCATTACGTGACACTATATCAAAGTGATTTCCGTCATTTTGACAGATTATAAATTGCATTTACCCGTGAAAACAAACCTGGAAAGAGACGTGAGGATTTGAGGAGAATAACGAGAGATTATTCGTGCATTCCAGTGAATTATTAATGGAATATCGTAAATTAAATTCGGGAGAACAGACCACAGATCATGTGCCGTATATGTTGTCCTTTTTCATACTTTTACAGCGGATTGCAAAGGAAAAAATAAAAATCATCATGAGGAAAAGATACAGCGACTGAAAAGAGCTCATGCCGTAGATATTCTTGTTATAACATCTCACGTTAAAATACCAAGTATAGCGTTATTCTCATGACGTCTGAAAATAAAGCATGAAGGAAAATTGACAGCTCACCCAGTCACACTGACGCATCAGCTTTATTTGTAGGGCAACCTTATGATTTGAAATTATTCATTTCAGCCTTTTTGAATGGAAGTTCCCCAAACCGGAAGTGCCGCCCATAATTCAAAACGCAGTAAGGTCGTCAGGAATACGGTGGATAGGAAGCTATAGGCAGAGGCCGTTAAGGACATTACACACATTTATGTATTTTTAAAGCCGCTAGATGGCGCTCTTCTCACTTGAATTTTTTTTTTTTTTAGGTCTGCACTCTATTTTTATGTGAAATGTTGCATTTATTAAAAAATAAATAAATATATATTAATTGTAATGGAAAAAATAGCTCATAAAAATTATATAATTAATGCAAAGTATCATAAAAATCTTAAAAAATTCTAAAAAATAAAAATAAAAAATTTTAGTGAAAAAAAATGTATTTCATTTGTTTTCCTGGGGGAAAAAAAAGTAAATTTGTTAAGGCTTCGGTCTTTTTTGAGCGGGAGGAAGCTGTGTGTAACCCCTAAACGAAGAAGCCCAGTTACGTTTCCGATACTTGTGTTGATTGGTCCGATCGATTGTGCAGTCGACTTCCGAACGTAACGCGACAGCGCTAGTGCAAACCGGCATGATGGAGCTGTCTTTGTCATGTGGTGTGTGAAGGTCAGCTGGTCCTCTAATGTTACTCCAAGATTTCTGCCCGACCTTGATGGTGTGATTGAGGAAGAATAGCTGGATGGCGAAGTCGTGCTGTAGAGACGGACTGACGGAGGTCGAGAAGCTCAGTCTTTGCCAGGTTCAGCTGCAGGTGATGTTCCTTCATCCATGCCGAGATGTCCGCCAGACAGCTTTAACTCAAACCATGTGTAAGTTCATAAGTCGACAGCATTGCTGAGTATTTCCTCCTTAAAACTGCAGTGAACCAAAGACAGTCTCAAAAACACGGTGTGAAATCGCTGGTGTTTCTGACGTCACAAACGACCTTGTAACCAATCAGATCAACGTGTGATCGTCAACCAGTGGATCTCTGAGCTGAGGGAGTGAGTGGAGGCGGGGCTCATTTGCATATTCATAGAACCGCGCATACTAAATGAGGCAAGGGTGTCGAGTTACATTCAAGATATTTTAAGGCATCAAGGTTTTTTCAAGGAAAAATTGCTTAGATTTGTAATTTTGGTGATCAAAGATGAGTGTTAAAGGATACAATTATTGACTACAGGAGGACTTAAAAAATTATTGAATAAATTCTGTACTAAGTGAGGGAAATGAGTGTAAATAGCAGATATTCAGAGACACAAACTGAGTGCATAAGGTGCAAACAGAAGTAATATGCTTAAATGACAAATGCATTTATGTAATAACACATTTCATGCACTGTTGATGCATTATAAAATATACTGGTAACCCTTTACAATAAGGTAATAGAGTTATAGTTAATATACATTAAATGTCCTTCATCGTTGCATTGATGTGGAATTGTGTTAATCGAGATATTTTTATTTATTCAGATTTTTGCATTGCTCGTATTCTTTTTATATCTACACATATTTTTCCACAATATTACTGTTTTTTTTTGTTGTTGTTGTATTTTTAAGCAAATAAATGCAGCCTTGGCGAACATATGAGACTTCTTTTAAAAAAAAACATAAAAAAATCTTACCAATCCCAAACTTTTGAGTTATAAAATATATTATAAAATATAACTTGTCCATGTATATTATTCATTATTAAAGTTTAATGAATTCAATTATTATTTATCATTATTAAAGTGTTTGGTATTAAGGAATTTTTTTAAATATTTGCTCTGGTTGATTTTATCCCAAAGATTGTACAAAAATATATAATATTTCATAAAAGCAGTCGGCTCATCTTTGTTCTCGTTGTGATGAAAACTCTTTAAAACTCCTCATTTTATGTGTGAACAATGTCCGAAAACATTTGACAAGCGTAACATTTCCAGTCATGTATATAAAGCTTTATTAGGACATATAAAAAGAAATTTACAACAGGAATAATTTTGTAAAGAGCCACCCCTCCATTTCATTAAGACTCCAGTCGTATATTTCTATTCGCTCTTTGTCTTCACCCTTCCAGACCTTGAGCGCCGCGTTTCATTTGCTTTTGTTTCGTTCTTCTGTCTGTCAGGGAAAGATTGCGTGTGTGTGTGTGTGTGTGTGTGTGTGTGTGTGTGTGTGTGTGTGTGTGTGTGTGTGTGTGTAAAGGCTCCTCGGGTAGAGTGTGTGTTGAATAGAGAAGCGTGGCCTTGAGTTAGTGTCTTTAACTCTATGTATTCGACTCTTCTGTCTGGCTCTTTTGTGATTAAGTCGTCCCTCATTGTTGTGTTGTGAAGATGTGCGGCGACACACTCGTGTGTGTCGGTGTCGTATTAAACACTGATGAGGCGTTTGAATGTTTCCAGTGTTACACGCGTTCAGAAGATGCTTTCCTCAGTTTATTTATCCGCATCCGCTGGGAAGTATTTCTACATTATGTGCTCTAGAACACAGATTCATATATATATATATATATTCATCATTTATTTACAGAGGTTACACTGCTGAAATTCCCTGTTAGAAAATCTATCATGAGTTTAACGAGGTTTGCTCAAAACTAATGGAAAACATTTTATTCACTTTTAGAATAGCGTGTGTGTGTGTGTGTGTGTGTGTGTGTGTGTATATACAGTATTCTAAACAGTATACAAAGTAAAATAAACAGTATTTTATGTGTATATAAAAAAATATTGTCAATATATATATATATATTACGACATGCATATATAATATATATACAGTAATGTATTTTTACATTATTAACTGCTATTGTGTGTGTGTGTGTGTGTGTGTATTTATATATATAATATTGCAATGTTATATTTTGCATTATTTTATTTATAAATCAGTTTGATTCACTTCTACAATATTATGTTATATATATAATAAAATAATGCAAAATATAACATATATATATACAGTATTTTGTGTATATATAAAATATTTATGAATAAAATATATAAATAAATTACGACATGCACATATATGCAGTAATTTATTTCTATTTTTATTTATATATATTATTAACTGATATATTGTGTGTGTGTATATATATAATTTCAATGTAATATAATATCACATTTCAATGTTATATTTTGTATAATTTAATTCATAAATCAGTTTGATTCACTTTTATATTATGTAATATATATATATATATATATATATATATATTACATAATATAGTAAAAGTGAATCAAACAGATTTATAAATAAAATAAATTTATAATATAAAATATAACATTTAAATATATATATATATATATATATATACATGTACATATTGTATACATAATTGTGATTATATAATATTATTATTATTAGGCAATTATTTAGTAAAGATAAATATTACAATATTTTTTTTTAAAGATAAAAGGGACAGTTCACCCCAAAATATATCTGACCCTGTTTTTGTACATTAGAAAAGGATGCCGGCCCTTCAAACCAGGAGCCACTGATATCAGTGTGTGTCGGAGTATAGACTGTAAATGAAGCTGTAAAGCGTGTGAGCGCTTGGTGTGTGTGTGTGTGTGTGTGTGTGTGTGTCGTTATGTAGCGGTTCAATGAAATGCAGATACGAGTCCTGTATTTATTACTGTGTGTCCTCGAGTGTCTCACACTGACTGATGAGGTCACTGCACTGGACATCTGTCCTGCGCTCTGATTGGTCCTGAGTCTCACACTGACTGATGAGGTCACTGCACCGGACATCTGTCCTGCGCTCTGATTGGTGGAGTCAGGTCACACACACCTCTGATGTTCCTCAGGTCACACACACACCTCTTATCTTCCTCAGGTCACACACACACTTCTGATGTTCTGACACCGGATGGCTTCATTACGTCTCTCCAGTGACAAATTGAAAGATGTAGTTTTATTATTTTGTAAGAATTTGTTTATTGTTTGGTTTAATATACTTTAATCTTAGGCATCCATGCTGATATGGCAACAAACATACAGATAAAAAAATGAATATAATTGAATCAACAACTACATTAATGGATATAATTAAACAAATAAATTTGTTTTATTAATTTTTTTTTTATATATTAATTTATGTGTTTATTTTAATATATTTATATATGTATATTCAGTCAAACAAATAAATACAAAATAACTAAATATAGAAGAACAAATATATTATATATAAAAGGAATTAACAAGTAAATTAATATATGTATTTATTAATTCATTTATTTAGTTATATTGATTTAATCATAATTATTTATATTTATTTAATTAAACAAATAAATATATGAATATATATATATATATATATATATAAATATAATTGCTGATATGGCAACAAATAAATATAATTGAATCAACAAATAAATTAATGATAATAATGAAACAGATCAATTAATTCATTTCTTTTTTCATTTAATTAAATGTATATATATATATATATATATATATATATATACTTTATATCTATATGCATATATGCATATTTAATCAAATAAATACATACTTTATATATTATAAATACTTTATAATACTAAATATAAATAAACATATCTATATAAATATTATATATATATTTATTATAAATACATAATTTTAATTAATTAAATAAATATAGATATAATTTATGTAAATTAAATAAATATATTAATTAAAATAATTAAGTAATTGTTTAAATATTATATGTATTCATTTATTTAAGTATGTTTGATTATTTATTTAATTAAACAAATGAAATAAAAAATATAGTAAAAATAAATGAATATATAAACAAACAAAAATGAATAAATAAATAAATAAAAATATTAGAGCTGTCAACCTCTGTCAGGTTATGAAGATGTTTATTAAATATTTGAATGGTGGGATAAAATGCAACTAGACATTTTAACCATAAATGAACAAGATTGAAAGCAACAGAAAGGACTGAAATACACAACAGTTAGACACAACACACAACAGTTAGACACAACACACAACAGTTAGACACAACACACAACAGTTAGACACAACACACAACAGGTTAGACACAATACACAACAGGTTAGACACAATACACAACAGGTTAGACACAATACACAACAGGTTAGACACAATACACAACAGGTTAGACACAATACACAACAGGTTAGACACAATACACAACAGGTTAGACACAACACACAACAGGTTAGACACAACACACAACAGGTTAGACACAATACACAATACACAACAGGTTAGACACAACACACAACAGGTTAGACACAATACACAACAGGTTAGACACAATACACAACACACAACAGGTTAGACACAACACACAACAGGTTAGACACAACACACAACAGGTTAGACACAATACACAACAGGTTAGACACAATACACAACACACAACAGGTTAGACACAACACACAACAGGTTAGACACAATAAACAACAGGTTAGACACAATAAACAACAGGTTAGACACAACACACAACAGGTTAGACACAATACACAACAGGTTAGACACAATACACAACACACAACAGGTTAGACACAACACACAACAGGTTAGACACAATAAACAACAGGTTAGACACAACACACAACAAGTTAGACACAATACACAACAGGTTAGACACAATACACAACACACAACAGGTTAGACACAATACACAACACACAACAGGTTAGACACAACACACAACAGGTTAGACACAATACACAACAGGTTAGACACAATACACAACAGGTTAGACACAATAAACAACACACAACAGGTTAGACACAATAAACAACAGGTTAGACACAATAAACAACAGGTTAGACACAATACACAACAGGTTAGACACAATACACAACACACAACAGGTTAGACACAATACACAACAGGTTAGACACAATACACAACAGGTTAGACACAATACACAACACACAACAGGTTAGACACAACACACAACAGGTTAGACACAACACACAACAGGTTAGACACAATACACAACAGGTTAGACACAATACACAACACACAACAGGTTAGACACAACACACAACAGGTTAGACACAATAAACAACAGGTTAGACACAATAAACAACAGGTTAGACACAACACACAACAGGTTAGACACAATACACAACAGGTTAGACACAATACACAACACACAACAGGTTAGACACAACACACAACAGGTTAGACACAATAAACAACAGGTTAGACACAACACACAACAAGTTAGACACAATACACAACAGGTTAGACACAATACACAACACACAACAGGTTAGACACAATACACAACACACAACAGGTTAGACACAACACACAACAGGTTAGACACAATACACAACAGGTTAGACACAATACACAACAGGTTAGACACAATAAACAACACACAACAGGTTAGACACAATAAACAACAGGTTAGACACAATAAACAACAGGTTAGACACAATACACAACAGGTTAGACACAATACACAACACACAACAGGTTAGACACAATACACAACAGGTTAGACACAATACACAACAGGTTAGACACAATACACAACACACAACAGGTTAGACACAACACACAACAGGTTAGACACAATACACAACAGGTTAGACACAATACACAACAGGTTAGACACAATACACAATACACAACAGGTTAGACACAATACACAATACACAACAGGTTAGACACAATACACAACAGGTTAGACACAATACACAACACACAACAGGTTAGACACAATACACAACAGGTTAGACACAATAAACAACAGGTTAGACACAATACACAACAGGTTAGACACAATACACAACACACAACAGGTTAGACACAATACACAACAAGGTTAGACACAATACACAACAGGTTAGACACAATACACAACAGGTTAGACACAATACACAACAGGTTAGACACAACACACAATACACAACAGGTTAGACACAATAAACAACAGGTTAGACACAATACACAACAGGTTAGACACAATACACAACACACAACAGGTTAGACACAATACACAACAGGTTAGACACAATACACAACAGGTTAGACACAATACACAACAGGTTAGACACAACACACAATGCACAACAGGTTAGACACAATAAACAACAGGTTAGACACAACACACAACAGGTTAGACACAATACACAACAGGTTAGACACAATACACAACACACAACAGGTTAGACACAATACACAACAGGTTAGACACAATACACAACACACAACAGGTTAGACACAATAAACAACAGGTTAGACACAATACACAACAGGTTAGACACAATACACAACAGGTTAGACACAATAAACAACAGGTTAGACACAATACACAACAGGTTAGACACAATACACAACAGGTTAGACACAATACACAACAGGTTAGACACAACACACAATACACAACAGGTTAGACACAACACACAACAGGTTAGACACAATACACAACAGGTTAGACACAATACACAACACACAACAGGTTAGACACAATAAACAACAGATTAGACACAATAAACAACAGGTTAGACACAATACACAACAGGTTAGACACAATACACAACAGGTTAGACACAACACACAACAGGTTAGACACAACACACAACAGGTTAGACACAATACACAACAGGTTAGACACAACACACAATACACAACAGTTAGACACAATAAACAACAGGTTAGACACAATACACAACAGGTTAGACACAACACACAACAGGTTAGACACAATACACAACAGGTTAGACACAATACACAACAGGTTAGACACAATACACAACAGGTTAGACACAACACACAATACACAACAGTTAGACACAATAAACAACAGGTTAGACACAACACACAACAGGTTAGACACAATACACAACAGGTTAGACACAATACACAACAGGTTAGACACAACACACAACAGGTTAGACACAATACACAACAGGTTAGACACAATACACAACAGGTTAGACACAATAAACAACAGATTAGACACAACACACAACAGGTTAGACACAATACACAACAGGTTAGACACAATACACAACAGGTTAGACACAATACACAACAGGTTTGACACAATACACAACAGGTTAGACACAACACACAATACACAACAGTTAGACACAATAAACAACAGGTTAGACACAACACACAACAGGTTAGACACAATACACAACAGGTTAGACACAATACACAACAGGTTAGACACAACACACAACAGGTTAGACACAATACACAACAGATTATACACAATACACAACAGGTTAGACACAATAAACAACAGATTAGACACAATAAACAACAGATTAGACACAATAAACAACAGGTTAGACACAATAAACAACAGGTTAGACACAATACACAACAGGTTAGACACAATACACAACAGGTTAGACACAATACACAACAGGTTAGACACAATACACAACAGGTTAGACACAATACACAACAGGTTAGACACAATACACAACAGGTTAGACACAATACACAACAGGTTAGACACAACACACAACAGGTTAGACACAATACACAACAGGTTAGACACAATACACAACAGGTTAGACACAACACACAACAGGTTAGACACAATACACAACAGGTTAGACACAATACACAACAGGTTAGACACAATACACAACAGGTTAGACACAATAAACAACAGATTAGACACAACACACAACAGGTTAGACACAATACACAACAGGTTAGACACAATACACAACAGGTTAGACACAACAGATTAGACACAACACACAACAGGTTAGACACAATACACAACAGGTTAGACACAATACACAACAGGTTAGACACAATACACAACAGGTTAGACACAATACACAACAGGTTAGACACAATACACGATAATAACAGTTGTTTGATGTGTTCCAGACAGCACTGAGAGTCAGCAGAGGTTATCTGGGCC
>JARWKJ010000017.1:1672898-1682898 GCA_029959095.1 Rhinichthys osculus
CACACACACACACACACACACTTACGCACGCACACACACACACAGACACACACACAACCACGCACACTCACACACGCACGCACACTCACACACGCACGCACACACACACACGCACACACACTCTCACACACACTCTCACACACACACACACACTTACGCACACACACACAACCACGCACACAAACACACACACACTCACACGCACGCACGCACACACACTCACACACACACACACTTACGCACGCACGCACACACACACACACACTCACGCACACACACACACTCACTCACACACACACACACACAAACACGCACACACTCACGCACGCACGCACGCATTAGATCATGCAAAACCGATTCAGTGCATTAGATGGTGAATTTTTTTGGTGTAACAGGAGTGTATTACATTTTTTTATTATTATTATTATTTATATATATATATTTTTTTTAATTATTATTTTATATTATTATTTTTTAATTTAATTTATTATTATTATTTTTTTATTTCATAGAATAATTTTTATATAAATTTTTATTATTATTTTTTGTATTATTATTGTCCTCTCAGTGTTATGTTGTGTAAAATGAATACGTTGTGTATTATGGAGTGTTTTGTGGTTGTCGGCTCAGTCCAGTGAGGAGAAACGAGCATTACAACAACAACATGTAGGATGAGAGAGGTGAGCACTAAAGGTCAACAGGGTCAACGCTATGTTTATAGTTATTAAGGGATGTTTGATGCTATATTAACGGGGTCGAACAGACGGAGTTGTTTATGATCCACACGCGGCGAGGCCGGAGCGGCGCCGGATCCGTGTCTTCGTGTGTCTGAAGTCGTGGCATTGGCAGTTTCGGCACGGAGGCTTTTTCCATCTCAAAGTCCTTTTAGTTTTTAATCAGAGTAGATTCAATTAAATTATTAATTTTCTTCCCAAACGCTTTTGAGGTGCAGATATGGGGTCAGTGGAGAAGAAAGGCCGTCAGCGAGACACGTTTCAGGAGAGAGTGATGTAATTACACTCAGGTGATGTAATCACGGCTTTATTAACGAGCCGATCTGAGCATGTGCAGAGGAACATTAGTGGACTTTATTTCAAATCCTGAAACTGCCTTTTAAATGTGTTTATTTATTCATGCAATTTAATTGACACATTTTTCAAAATACTATAATTTTGCCTACTGTAGTTACTTTATTTTTTCTTTATTTATTTAAAATCCTAAAACTGTGCCTATCTATTTTATATTGTATTTAATTTTATTAATTAATTTAATTTAGCCTAATTGTCTTTTACATTTTATTTTATATTGTATTTTATTTAATTTTTTTTTTTTACTTTTATTTGTATTTATTTATTTATAAATCATGGCAAACCAGCTGTCTATTTTATATTGTATTTTATTTTAAATTTTTACTTTATTAAAATGTTTTATTATGCATTTATTTGTTTGTTTGTTTATCAAAATTCTAAAACTTCCTATACATCTGCAGGTTTAAGATCCTCCACTCTCAGGGCTGTCTCAGAGTGTGATGTAATTACGGCTGCTTTATTAACGAGCCGATCTGAGCATGTGACCTTTGCATGCTGACCTTTGACCTTTGCTGACTCTGTTGTGTTTCCAGATGTGTGGAGATCATCGCGAAGGAGGGCCGGAGTCTAAAGGAGCTGTATCTGGTGTCCTGCAAGATCACCGATCACGGTAAGACTGAGATGCGTTTCGTTTGAAACATGAAGACTTCAGATCACGAAAGCTTGTCATGATCAGAAATGTTGCATTCTCAGAGTTTCCACATCGACATGACCTCTAACCTTCCTCAGTCAGCGTTCCCTTCAAGGCCCAACTACTGTCATATTATAGTTAGTATAGTATTATAGTGCAGTACAGTAGTAGTTACAGTAGTACAATAACAGTAGTTATTCACTTTATTTTATTTTATTCACATTATTTTATTTTTATTTTATTTTATTTTTTTCAAAATTCCAAAACTTTGCCTGTCATGGTGAAAGTGTTTTCAATGTATTTATTTATTTAAAGTTTTCATACTGTCGAAACAGTAGTCTTCATTTTATTAAGACTTTAAGTCTCAGTTTAATTAAGTAAATATAATAATTTATTTGTTTTTATTTTTTCCCTAAAACTTTTCATACAGACATGGCAAAGCACTGGTCTTTTACATTATTTTTTATTTATTTATTTGCTTTTTATTTAAATGCATTAATTAATTTAATTAAATAAATATATACATTTACTTGTTTAAATTGATTTATTCCTTCATTTTTATTTATTCCTCAGTCAGTGTTCTCTTCAAGGCCTTATTACTATCATGGTATATAGTTAGTACAGTATAGTTATTCACATTATTTTATTTTATTTATTTTTATTTTATTTTCAAAATTCCAAAACTTTGCCGGTCATGGTGAAAGTGTTTTAAATTAATTAATTTATTTAAACTTTTCATACTGTGAAAACAGCAGTCTTTTACATTTTATTTACAGTTTTGTTTATTTATTTATGATTTACTTTTTTATTTATATGTGGGTTTTTTTGTTTAATTAAATAAATATAATAATTTACTTATTTATTTATTTATTTATTTATTTATTTTCCAAAACTTTTCATACGGTCATGGCAAAGCACTAGTCTTTTACATTTTTTATTTATTTATTTTTTGCTTTTTATTCAAATGTATTAAATTAAATAAATATATTAATTTACTTGTTTAAATTGATTTATTTATTTATATGATTTATTTTAATACATGTTTATATTTATTTATCATTTATAATTGAATCAAACAAATAAGTGGACAGATATAATTAACCGAATAAATGAAATAATACATAAACAAATATATTCCTTTATATATTTAATTATAAATGTATCAAAACTTATATATTTCCAGGCTTACAGTGTTAAAACGCCACACGTTCTGTGCTCTCAGGCTTTTGTTCCCCTCCGTATGAAGAACAATGCACAATATTCATATCTGTGTGTCTGCATTAGCGTGTGTTTCTGTCCGTACGGCACATTAACACACACTGTCGGTCCCATGCTTGAGCTCCAGCAGTGTGTGGGACAGATAATGCAGTGATGATGGCTGATAAACCCTCTGATCCCCGAAACAAAGGCCACAGCGGCTGCATGTGTTCACACACTGAATCATGGGTAATTACTGCCTGCCGAGACTGAAGGACAAAGCGGAGCGATTACGCCGCGCAAACAATAGTGACAAGTTCTGCCAGATCGTAATGTTCGATGTGAGGAACTGCACGACGGAGCGAGAAGAGCCGTTCTCCGGCGTGTTCTTCCTCAGAGGAATTAAAACACATTCACAGAAACGCTCACCTCTGAGAGAAGCCGAACGACAGCAACACAAGGATTTGCTTCAGTGTCTTTGAGTGGGAAAAGATTTTAGCAGGAGACTTTGGGCTCTTAAATGACACTCGTGTGTGTGTGTGTGTGTGTGTGTGTGTTTGTGTTGAGCTTGTGCCCGAAACTATGGAAGCTTGTTTCTGCCACTGAATAAAAAAAAATAAAAAATAATTGCGACTTTTTATCTCACAATTGCGAGATATAAAGTCAGAATTGCGAGATATAAAGTCGCAATTCTGAGAAATAAAGTCGCAATTCTGCGACTTTATTCTTCTCATAATTGCGAGTTTATATCTCGAAATTCTGACATCTTTTCTCAGAATTGTGAGATATAAACTCGCATTTGCGAGTTATCAGGCCAATTCTAAGAAAAAAAAGACTAACTTTTTTCCCCTCAGAATAGTTTATATCACGCAATTCTGACTTTATAACACGCAATTATGACTTTATATCACGCAATTCTGACTTTATATCACGCAATTCTGACTTTATATCACGCAATTCTGACTTTATTTTACGCAATTCTGACTTTATATCACGCGATTCTGACTTTATATCACGCAATTCTGACTTTATATCACGCAATTCTGACTTTATATCACGCGATTCTGACTTTATATCACGCGATTCTGACTTTATATCACGCAATTCTGACTTTATATCACGCAATTCTGACTTTATTTTACGCAATTCTGACTTAATATCACGCGATTCTGACTTTATATCACGCAATTCTGACTTTATTTTACGCAATTCTGACTTAATATCACGCAATTCTGACTTTATATCACGCGATTCTGACTTTATTTTACGCAATTCTGACTTAATATCACGCAATTCTGACTTTATATCACGCGATTCTGACTTTATATCATGCAATTATGACTTTATATCACGCAATTCTGACTTTATTTTATGCAATTCTGACTTAATATCACGCGATTCTGACTTTATATCACGCAATTCTGACTTTATTTTACGCAATTCTGACTTAATATCACGCAATTCTGACTTTATATCACGCAATTCTGACTTTATTTTACGCAATTCTGACTTAATATCACGCAATTCTGACTTTATATCACGCGATTCTGACTTTATATCATGCAATTATGACTTTATATCACGCTATTCTGACTTTATATCACGCAATTATGACTATATCACGCAATTCTGACTTTATATCACGCGATTCTGACTTTATTTTACGCAATTCTGACTTTATATCACGCGATTCTGACTTTATATCACGCGATTCTGACTTTATAACACGCAATTCTGACTTTATATCACGCGATTCTGACTTTATAACACGCAATTCTGACTTTATAACACGCAATTCTGACTTTATATCACGCGATTCTGACTTTATAACACGCAATTCTGACTTTATATCACGCGATTCTGACTTTATATCACGCGATTCTGACTTTATATCACGCAATTATGACTTTTATATCACGCAATTCTGACTTTGTCACGCAATTCTGACTTTATTTTACGCAATTCTGACTTTATATCACGCAATTTTGACTTTATATCACGCAATTCTGACTTTATATCTCGCAATTCTGACTTTATATCACGCGATTCTGACTTTATATCACGCAATTTTGACTTTATAACACGCAGTTGTGACTTTATATCACAATTCTGACTTTATTTCACGCAATTCTGACTTTACATCACGCATTTGCGACTTTATTTCATGCAATTCTGAGAAATAAAGTCAGAATTGCGAGATGTAAACTCGCAAATGTGAGAAAAAAAGTCACAATTACCTTCTTTTTTTTTTTTTCACTCTGTGGCGGAAACAAGCTTCCATACGAAACTGACCACATCTCCACTGAAAAACACCACTAGACGTTATTACATGCATCTGTGTCACTCCCGGTCAGCGAGGCGAGTGTAAACTAGACTAGTACTCCAGCTAGAGCAGACGTCGTGTGAAGAAAAGCTTGTTTTAGTAAGTGTGTTTGTTCATGGTTGTTAGTTAAGTCCTCAGAAGAGGTTTGTGTTCTTAAAGTCGTCATGAAACGGAAGTTACGCTAGTCTTTTGTGTCGTATATCCGAGTGAAACGCTTCTGGAACGAGAACAAATGTGGGCGGGGCTTGATTGTGTCCGTAGGGAATTGATTAGATGGTTGTGGTTTGCTATTGGCTGATCTCATGTGAGTGACAGGTTGCCCCGCCCACATCATCAGAGAAGAGATGCTGCAAGAGGGATTATTCTGATTCAACATTACCAGTAAGATGAATATAAAAAATAATGTTGTGTACAGATAAATCGTAATTAAAACTGCAATATTCCATAACAGTTGAAATTGTCCATTTTGATTTCAAAGGTTCGCTGAAGAACAGAGAGAGTGAAGGTTCTGGAAATTGACTGTGAATTGCAACTTTTTTCTGTGGTTCGAACAGAAACTCAGATTAACATTGAGGGTTTGTGATGTATCCGATGATTAGCACTAGTGATGGACGGGTATATTTGTTAGCCTATATAATCAGATGATATTGAGGTTAAGATATAATTGTCTTGATTTTTGGGCTGATTCTCTCTGATCTCTCCCGTTCCAATAACTAGTAGCATTTTTTAAAAATATAAATATTTTATATAATAAATAGCTCACCCACATTAACATTTTATATTTAAAGTCCCCCTGTCGTTGAAAATCCAGTTTTTAATGTTGTTTATGTGTCTATGTGTTGTTTTTAATACGGTTAAACACGGTTTGAAATCGCTGGTGTTTCTGACGTCACAAACGACCTTGTTACCAATCAGATCAACGTGTGATCGTCAACCAGTGGATCTCTGAGCTGAGTGAGTGAGTGGAGGCGGGGCTCATTTGCATATTCATAGAACCGCGCATACTAAATGAGGCAAGGGTGTCGAGTTACATTCGAGATATTTTAAGGCATGAAGACATTTTTTTCAAGGAAAAATTGCTTAGATATGTCATTTTGGTGATCAAAGATGAGTTTTAAGTGATAACATTATTAAATACAGAGCGACTTGAAAAGAAATCAGCAGAAAAATGCAATGTAGTGGTAATTTTCTGCCTGGACATCCATTAAATTTACAATGGACAATGACAAGAGTTAGAAAGTCTATGGCTGTAACTATTGTCAATTAATTTGTGTTATTCTTATCACTTTGATTTGTTTATTTGATTTTCATTTTCTTGTTGAATGTTCTTTTTATATATATATAAATTAAAAAAAAAATCAGTTTGGACATCCATTAAATTTACAAACATTTCCTAATACAGAAATACATTGCAGTACATTGAGCCCTATTAATGTTATTCATGTCTTAAAGGTGAACTAATTAACTTTTTTACCTTAACCGAACAGCTTTGGGGTCATTGTAATGTTTATATTACTGATTTCGTGTTGACTGGTGGTCGTCTCGTACCCCCCTGGTGCCTGTGAGCCGCAAAACCACCCTTGCAACTTTGGGCCGGCGGGCCGCTCAGTGTTAGGCAGTATCGTGTGATATCAGTTCTCGCGAGGTAACAAATTGCTTTATGCCAAAAAACAGATCTGATAAAATTCTGATAAAATGAGCATCAAACAGAAATAACCCGGCGCCGTATACATGTGGTGTTGGGCGCGCGCAGCTCTTAAAGGGGCCACACCTTATTTCCACTCGTTACAGCGTCCATCCTACTGAACAGGTGCCGGTGTACAGGGGGAGGGGATCCGGCCGTGAGTGCGAGCTATCTCTGCGTGAGTGCTATTCACGACAGTACAAGTACTCCACAGCGACTCTAGGGGTCGCTGTTTGACAAAAAACGGAATTCCTACTTAGTGCTGCTTTAACTGTTACTCTTACAATTTAACCCTCTGGGGTCGGCGGTCTCGCCAGCGATACCAGCTCACTTTTTTCCTTATCAGTGCAAAAGAGACTCAAATTACTCTGTTGATTTTGATCTTACATATAAGTGTTCTACATCATTCGATCCTGTTAAGTTTGTATTTTTCTTGTGGAACCTCATAATAAAAACAAAGTCTTGTGCTTTTCGCCTAATAAAGAAAAATAAACATGATGCGCGTTCTGCGTTCTCTCTGTCAGTGAAGTCCATTCTGAAACGCGTCCGAAAATGAACTGTAACTCTGCAAATACTCAGTCAAACAGGTATACAGGCACACAGGCATGAAGCCTGAATTATCTTCTTTTAAATGAAGTAATTTATATAAAAAACAAATTTTCTCATTTTATGTAATCTGTATGAAAAGAGAGAGATGATAGTCGTTCTCGCCTCAGCTCATTAAAGTTAATTTGACCACGCCCACGGAGCGCGCACTCTATTCAAACACAAATGCTCTGAGGCGATCCACGCCCACACATCAGCTGGATAACCCACCGAAAGAGACTCAGATTTACGACGCTGTGAGGAATAATAGTACTATCTTAATAATAATCCTGGAAAAAATTACCTCAGAAGTACAGGTAGTTTCATTTGGAGGAGCAACGGATCCAGCCGAGGAATAGGTAGGCTACATTCTTTATTTTCAAGTGCTTTGTTCTAATCGCGATATGGAATAGTGTCTGTAAACAAAAAGACTGTTTGAATCGCGTTTTTGTGTGTGTGAATGAACAGCTTTTACCTAACTATATTCCAATACTGAGATGAGTAAAAATCGACTGAAATATGTTGAAATAAAATATTTTTGTATAAGCAACGTATTAAACTGCAAATTAACATTTATATGTCCTAATCATAAAAACGATATGTTACATATGAAAGACACGATGTCGTTTTTACTGAAAAATACTGCCACATCAAATAAGCTTGTTTGCTAAGATGTTATTATAGTGTTTGTTCGATTGTAGGCTAAATTCAAACTAATTAATCCGCAACTGTGAAATATGTATGATAAAATGTATACTTTAGTATATACAAAGAAAGATTACATTTGAAATATAGTTAAAATTTTAATTGTTGTTGTAATTGTAACCTTTTTATTAAAATAGCAAAAATATATGTAGGCTACATATAAATAAATCTTAGGTAAATCTTAAAAGCTCAATATAAGCCTCTTCTTTAAATTATTTGTATTGTGTTTTATTAGTGACACATTTGGGATATATTCTTAAACTTTCTGTAAAAACAGTATGATAATTAACTGCACAATTACTAGAAAGTTTTACATTTGATATTATACAATTTGCAAGCACAATTTGAAAAATAAATAATTGGAACTGTGAACCAATTTTGTATTATATAGGCATATATATATATATATATATTGTCATTCTTGTGGCTCACCAGAATGAAAGGGTCATTAGTATGCAGCCCCATTATGCGCTCATTATGCGGGCCCATTGTCTTCTCAGGTGTGAATCACAGCAGGTCACACCCCTGCGCATATTGCCTTTCCAAACAAAAAGTGTCATTTTTAAATTTAAACCAATCTATTGTTTTATGTGAATGATTAGGCAGGATGATTTTCAGATAATTTTGAAGAAAAAACTCTAGGCGACAACATCCATTAGCCAAAAGTCTTGTGGACAGATATTTAGTATGTGTTTTGTGGCCATATTTCAGAAACTTTAAGTTTTAGTTTTTTCAATAACCATGCATAAACAATATTCTCTCAAAAATACAAACATGTACATACATGTTGATAACACATTATGGTAGCCCTGTTTGTGCTAAATAGAGTGTAATTACACCTTTGCCAGTGATATGTTTATAAGCAACTGAAAAAAGCACAAATGTCAGAGTATGTCAAAACATCTCAAGGACCCCAAAAACACCTTGGACCCCAGAGGGTTAATGAGTTCCTTGGAGAATAAAAGTTTGTTTGTTTTTCAAAGAAAGAATAATTTTTCTTGTGCTTTCTGTTAAAGTCTGAAAATGTTCAATATATATATACAGTATATAAAGAATCTTTGGATGAAAGCGTCTTTCTGATGCATAAATGCCAGAAAGTTTATCAGCATCAACCTTTAATAAACCCAGATCGAGTGAGCACTAGTTAGGGCGCTGAGTTCGTGTCCAGCGGTCATCTCGACCTCCTCTCTTCATCTCTGCAGGGTTTGGCCAGAACCGTCTCTGGAAGTCTCTTCAGTTCTTCTTTGGCAGCGAGTTAAAGTGACTGAAGGACGTGTGTCGCTTCTTCACAGCAAACTTCAACATTTAAAGCCTTAAAACAGCCTGAAAGTCACACAGAGGATAGATTATAGTAGTGTAATCCAGCACTATTAATACTGTCTTGTTTACTTATATATGCTGTACTGTACAAAACTAAAAGCACACTTGTACTGTAGATGCTACTGTAAATGCAAAAATATAGTTACCTATGAATGCATTGACCAAAATATGAAATAAATCCCAGTACATGGCATTAAAAAATAATAATACACGTTTACCCAGTGTTTCACAGGTCGTATTTACAGGTAAATTTTGAATGTGGTTCAAAAGTTGATTTATTTCAGTAATTCAACTTAAAAGGTGAAACTAATATATTATATAGACTCATTACATGCAAAGTGAGATATTTCAAGCCTTTATTTGTTATAATTTTGATGATTATGGCTTACAGATATGAAAACCTTTTCACAATATTCTAATTTTGAATTTGGGGTTTTCATATCTGTAAGCCATAATCATCACAATTA
>JARWKJ010000017.1:1690398-1697898 GCA_029959095.1 Rhinichthys osculus
TGAGTCTATATAATATATTAGTTTCACCTTTTAAGTTGAATTACTGAAATAAATGAACTTTTGCACCATATTCTTATTTTTTGAGTTTCACCTGTAAATGGCAAAACTTTTTTTCCTCTTTTTAAAAAAAAAACAATGAAACGGCAAGTAACACATCGTGAAATAGGATAACTGAAATTGCATTTTCTTATCAAATATGCTCCAATAATCTTTGCTTTATTTACAACTTCAATTTATGTATTTATTTTTACAGTATTTAAATGATTTTTACAGTGAATATTGACCAGATGTTGAGCGCTTGAGTAGTTCATCTCTAGATAACTCAGTTCTTCTGGCAGTGTCTGTTCACCCGTCCTTCTCTCTTATCCGCTGGTTTATTTGTGCTATAGTGTTTGTGTTTGTCCATGAAGCAGAAGATGTTCTGAACCGCATGTTTATCATCTGTTGATCACATCAGATCCGTGTGTGTGTGTGTGTGTGTGTGTGTGTGTGTGTGTGACGCTGAAGATGTTCTTCCTCAGTGTTTCTGTCTGGTTTTCCAGCACAAATTTCTAAACATTCTTAAATCAAGATACATTTACTGGAGAAGAAGCAAAATCACTGAAGATATTGAGTCTTTGTACAATATTAAGTCTTGTTTTCTGAAAAATGTTTTTAAAAAATAAGCATATTTATGCTTAAAACAAGAAAAACAAATCTTGTTTTCACTTTGAATTAAATGTATTTTTCTGACTCCATTGTCAGATATTTGTTCTTGTTTTAAGCACAGACTTTCAGACTTAATATCTTCAGTCATTTCTTCTTCTCCAGTAAATGTCTCTTGATTTGAGAGTGTTAAATAAGAGATATTTGTGCTGGAAAACAAGACAGAAACACTGAGGAAGAACATCATGTTTTAAAGTGTGTAAGTCGCTCTGTGTAATCGTCTGATACAAGTTGTAAATGTACAGAAGAACCTGACAATCTGCTATCTAGTTAGTTAGTTATTTAGTGTCATATCAGTTAATATCTGTTTATGCACAGTATGACAGGAGCTGTGCTCATGTAATAATATCCAAATAAAATCTATAAAGCATCAAATCATCATATTAGAGTGATTTCTGAAGGATCATGTGACACTGAAGACTGGAGTAATGATGCTGAAAATCACAGGAATAAATTACACTTTACTGTATATTCACATAGAAAACAGCTGATTTACATTACAATAATATTTCACATTTTTTACTGTATTTTTGATCAGCCTTGGTGAACATAAGAGACTTAAAAAAGCTCAGAATCATTAAAAAAGCCCAAACTTTGAACAGAAATATTAACTCTATCACTTTATCAGTGTTTTATGTGAGTATTTCTGTAATTAAACTCAGACTCGCTCGCGGTTCTTCCTCGCTCTCGTGATTTCCCCAGTTCCACACGATTACAATGAAAATCAATATAAAGTGAGTCTGTGAGTAAAAGAGTTAATGATTGAGATTGCAGATTGACGGTTGTGTAACTGCGTCAGACGTGTTTCATCAACTCATCTCTGAAGCGTGAATGCTTTTACTGGCATTAGTCCTGCGTTCAGACGACATCCATTAAAGTCCAAACAAACCTTCAATATATTCAATCATAGAAATGCTCTTATAAACACCCACATTCAGTCTCTTGCAGACCGCTTCATTCATGAGGAATTGTGCGATGAAGTCAAAAGCGGATGCAAAACATGATGTTTTGAAGAAGCAAAATGACAATATTAAGTGTTGATTAATAGAAAAAAAAAATTACGTTAACACTTTATATGCATTTACTATGAGTAAAACACCATAAGATATTAAGTCTTGTTTTCTGTGGAAATCAATAAAAATTAAGTAAGTTTTTGCTTAAATTATCAGGCAATCGGGTCTGAAAAATAATGTTAATTCAAATGGAAACAGGATTATTTTTCTGACCCCATTGGCAGATAATTTTGCTTGTTTTAAGCAAAAACTCACTTTAATTTGATTAATTCCCCCAGAAAACAAGACATAATATCTTATGGCATTTTACTCATCTAGTAAATGCATCTTGATTTAAGAAATGTTGGATATTTGGACTGGAAACAAGACAAAAATACTAAGTAAAAAATGAATTTTTTTGCAGTGTAAAAGTTCTGCATGATAGAAAACCAGCACAAATATATAAACATTCTTAAATCAAGATGCATTTACTGGAGAAGAAGCAAAATTACAATATTAAGATGGGGAAAAAAATGTACGGTAACACTTTATAACACTGTTCCGTCATTAATGAGTAACGAATGAGCAACGCATTATTAACACTCTAGTAACTACTATTAACTAATAACACACTCTGATTTACACGTTAGTAAGTGTTAGCGCTCAGATGAATGTGGTCGTTCACTATTTGCTAATTAGTAACTATTTTTTCATACCTCACTGAGAACTAATAAGAACTACTATATACAGGTTCATAATTAATATCAATAATTCATAAGGTAGAAGACTTGTTTTTGGAAATTAACTGAGATTTTGCTTAAAATCAAGAAAAAAAAAGAGTCAGAAAATAATCTTAATTCCAAAGGAAAACAAAATAATTTTTCTGACTCCATTGGGTGATTTTTTTTTCTTGATTTTAAGCAAAAACTCATTTTTTTATAGATTTTTTTAGAAAGCATGACGTAATATCTTCAGTCATTTTGCTTCTCCAGTAAATGTATCTCGATTTAAGGATGTTTAGATATTTGTGCTGAAAAACGAGACAGAAACACAGAGGAAGAACATCATGATTGCAGTGTGTGTGTGTGTGTGTGTGTGTGTTTCGCTTTAATACGTGTGTTTCTCAGGAGAGACGCGTTATTGGTTCTCACTATTTAAAACCCAAATGGACTTTGGAGGATTCATTATGTCCTCATCTCAGCTCTGACCCCAACAGCCATAAAAATGATTGTGCAATATTTATTTTACGACATTGAAAATTCATAACTTTTCACCGCCGTCCTGAAGGACGTATAAAAGTAAAGGAGGAGAATTCATGTGGTATTGAACATGTGTTCTCAGGGAACTCGTAAAAGCTCTCGGTTTCAGCAGCAAATCAGCATAACAGGACATGTGAGATCCGGCGAATCACGTCACGTGTGTGTGTGTGTGTGTGTGTGTGTGTGTGTGTGTGTGTGTGTGTGTGTGCGCGTGCGTGTGTGCGTGCGTGCATGTGTGTGTGTTCTGCTGTGTCCACCTGTATCTGTGTGTGTGTGTGTGTTTGTATGCGTGTGTGTGTGTGTGTGTGTGTTTGTATGCGTGTGTGTGTGTGTGTGTGTATGCGTGTGTGTGTGTGTATGCGTGCGTGTGCGTGTGTGTGTGTGTTCTGCTGTGCACATTATTTGGCAGCAGGTATATTAGGCTGCTGTCACTTTAAGACCTGACGCACGTATCCATTTTACTGTTACACATGCGTTTTCTTTCTCAACTGTTTACTTTCACTTAAAACATCCTGACTGTGCTTACCAAGACTGGTATTATGACATTATTTTGTTTGTATTTGACTAAAGGAACAGTTCACTTAAAAATGAAAATTCTGTCATCATTTACTCTCCCCCAAGTTGTTTCAATCCTGTATGAATTTATTTCTTCCGCTGAACACAAAAGTCAATGGGGTCCAACAACTGACAGAATTTGTATTTTAAGTGAACTATTCTTTATTGCACTTAAAGGAGTACTTCACTTTTAAAAAAAACTTTTGCTGATAATTTACTCACCCCCATGTCATCCAAGATGTCAATGTCTTTCTTTCTTCAGTCGAAAAGAAATTATGGTTTTTGATGAAAACATTCCAGGATTTTTCTCCATATAATGCACTTTACTGGGGTCCAAACGGTTCAAGGTCCAAAAGACAGTTTTAGTGCAACCTGCAAACTGTTTCAAATGGTTTTAAACGATTCCAGACGATGAATAAGGGTCTTATCAAGCGAAACGATCGCTCATTTAAAAAAGAAATAACAAAGTTTAAGTTTTATAAGCTCAAATGCTCGCCTTTCTCTGTTCTGTGTGACTCTCCTGTTCGAACTCGTTCATCAAAATGAACAAATCTTTTTTCGAGTCATTTGATTCATTTAACGACCGAAATGAACGAATTGACTCGGAAAAAGATTTGTTCATTTTGATGTTTGCACTGAAACTGTCTTTTGGACCTTGGACCATTTGGTGCCCATCAAAGTCCATTATATGGAGAAAAATCCTGGAATGTTTTCATCAAAAACCTTAATTTCTTTTCGACTGAAGAAAGAAAGACATGGACATCTTGGATGACATGGGGGTGAGTAAATTATCAGCAAAAGTTTTTTTTAAAGTGAACTAATCCTTTAAAGCAGGACAAAGAACTCAATTTAGTTTTGAGAGGTGACTTTATGTGCGCTCTCTTTTAGTGTGAGCACAAAATATGTAGATGAGTGAAATTATGCGCAATCCACGCAAACCCTCACCGAAATCAAGCCCTGTAACACCAACAATATTCATCCAGAGCAAATGAAACGAGTGAGTGAGGAGAGGCGGGTTCGTGTGTATCAACTCGCTTACAATGTAGAATATAAAAAGCATTGATTTTTTTTCTCTCTTCACGTTGTGTGGTAACGGTGGTAAAACCCCTGCATGGTGTGTATTGCTTTAGTGTAAATGCATGAGATAAACATTCCACCTCAGAGCATTAGCGTTAGCATTAGCGTTAGCCACACTTTCCCAGAAACAGACGTTTTATTTCAGGCTTGCAGATGATCTGATCTCCTGGTTGCTCATAACAGCCTCTGATATTTGGGTCGTAAATCTCCAGTGACGCTGCGACTGTGGTTTAGCTGACGTCTCCCGACGGCGTTTGCTGTTGTTTCTCTGCTCTTGTATAACGCGCTAATCTAGAGCCCTTAAATTGGCATGTGCTAACGGCCCCACAGGAGGTAATAACCGCGGCGCAGGGCTTCATGTGGCTCTTATTACGGCCCCTGTGACTAATGCACACCATACACTTTTATATGCACCTTGTTTTTATATCCCTCTTGTTTCTCTCTTTGTGAGGAACACATGAGCTAGGCATCCTGGGTAAATTGCACAGATATTTCATGTTCACACTGCAAAAAATGACCACCTTCCTTCTATTTTTGTCTTGTTTTCCAGCACAAATATCTAGATCAAGATACGACTGAAGATGTTAAGTCTAGTTTTCTGAAAAATTGGTTAAAGGGGTCATATAATGGTACATGCACTTTTACAAGTTGATTGTACTGAAATGTGTGTTGGCAGTGCCTGTACACAAACATCATATAAGGATAAAAATCCATCCAGTGTTTTTGTTTTAATCTCCTTATATGTTTTCCCCTGCCTCAAATCGAGCCGTTCGACCGTGTGACGTCACACGCTCGGAAGCCCCTCCCACGATTGTTGATTGACAGGAGCGTTTCAACACAGACCAGCTGTCAATCATAGTCAGCGCGGACCGGCGCGGTCATTGTTGATATGCTGGAGCACTGTCTATGAGCAGAATGGCGTCTAAGCGATTGTGGTGTTCTGTTCTTGGGTGTAATAACGAACACAGTCATTTTAATGTTCCTAAATCCGAACCGCTGAAGACGCAGTGGCTGAGTTTTGTTTCGAAGGGAATATTCCCCACGAGCAACGTCAATGCTCTCATGTTTGCTCGAATCATTTCACACCAGACTGCTTTATAAACGAGGGTCAGTATAAAGCTGGATTTGCTAAGAAGCTGCTCATGAAAAAAGGATCGGTAGCAGCTATTCGTGTTCCTGCTGAACCTCTAGAACAACTGAAGTGAGTGTAACGTTTTGTTAATCTTTAATATTTATATTAATCTTTGCAAATCGCTAGCTGCACGCTTCACAATGAATGTGTCTAAGGTTTACACTCAGGGTACATTACGGCATGTTTTCTATGTACGACGTTCTCAATATAATTCATAATCCCACGTCTATACTGAACAACACGTTATGGTTATTGTGTTACAAACGGTGTACGCACAGAACAGAGAGGCGGAGTCAGCAAAGCTCATGATCATTTAAAGGCATATGCACTGAAACGGCGTGCTGAAAACAGAGCTGTTTTTGACCAGGTAAAATAAGTGTTTTCTCACAATACTAATGAGAATTTTTAATTAAAGTATATTAAAAACTTTTAATTTAGACCCTAAAGAATCATATTAGCTTGTACAAAAATGGCATTATATGACCCCTTTAAAATTAAGTATAAAGTCACTTCATTGTGTGTTTTCATATATGACCGTTTGTGTAGTGTATAATAATAGAGTTTAGTTTTTGTCTCATACATTTAGTTTTTGTCTAATAAAAGAAAGAAGTGATTCTGAACTGAAACGAGTCGTCAGTAATTCAGACTCTCGTTCTGCTGAACCTGTGTAGGTTTGTAACTAATTTGCATAATGCCCGCCTCTGGTCTTGATTGGCTGAACAGCGTCTCTAAGCTCCGCCCTCAAACACTAGTGTATCTGAGACTGGAAGAGTTCGGTTCGTGTTGTTCATGTCGAGAAGACGCTGTTTGATACGGTAAAACCAACGCCATCGTTACTGTTCGTATCAAGAGCTGAGATTCAGATATGATAATGAGCGTTTGCTTTCTGACCAATCACAGCAGAGCAGCTCTCAGAGAGGCGGAGCTTAGAGACTGAATCTTCAATCGAAGCGTTTCAGACACTGAGAGAAAAGAGCTGATGCTGTAATGGAGATTATGAGGAAACTAGTGTTTTTGACGTGTGATGAATGTCAATCTAGTGTAGGAGATTAAATACTAACCTTTAAAATAGCATAACGGGGTTGGACTGAAATACAAGCACATAATACTGAGTAAGAACATCTTGCTTTGCACTGAACCGACGCTCCATGGCTTCACAGGTGTTTCACACTCTTAAACAGGTGTAAGTGTGAACGCACTGGCGATCTGGCGTGATTGAGTGTGTGTTGACGGCTGGTTGTGACAGTGTGAGAGGGTGTTTAATGGTTTGAACCCCCGCTGTGCGCACTGGGACCAGTGACAGAGACTCCCTGAGCTCCTCACTCCTCGTCCTCGGGATGTGAACCCCGTCAGCGGCGAGGCGCAGGAACGCTTGCGTGCGAGATGAGCTTGACAGGCTCCGGGATCCGGCTCACCGCACGTCTAATTGTTCGGCTTTAGTTTTCGGTGGAAGTGCACTTTTTGCTCATGAAACATTCAGAAAGTTTTCATCGTGAAGTTGCTGGAAACTTTCACACCGTCGGCGGGTGAAGAACGACAGCTGATCCACACAACATTTGGAGAAAGTGGAGTTGGTTGTAAGACAGAAGTGTCAAACTCAGTTTCTGCCTAGTTTGATTATTTGGGGAACATGCTTTTTTTCTTTTTCTCCCCACACACACACACACACACTTAAACAGCACCAAAATCTTGTGTGTCTGTGTGTGTGTGAATTTATTTTGTTTCATTTATTTATTCATTTACTATTATTTTATATATATTTTTTATTTATATTTGTTTT
>JARWKJ010000017.1:1712898-1724601 GCA_029959095.1 Rhinichthys osculus
TGTTGCTTGGAGGTTGCTATGGTGTTTTGGGTGGTGGTTAAGGGGTTCTGAATGTATATTAGAGTGTTGCTAGGAGGTTGCTATGGTGTTTTGGGTGGTTGTTAAGGGGTTCTGAATGTATATTAGTGTGTTGCTATGGCATGTTGGGTGGTTGTTAAGGGGTTCTGAATGTATATTAGTGTGTTGCTAGGAGGTTGCTATGGTGTTTTGGGTGGTTGTTAAGGGGTTCTGAATGTATAATAGTGTGCTGCTAGGAGGTTGCTATTAGGGCTGTCAATCTTCCTCTATAATACTATTCGAATTCCATTCCTTACTTTATTTAATATTCGAATAATATTCTAATATTAAATGTTCAAATTCATCCTATTATTAATATTTACGACTTTACTCAGGCTTATGGATCGCCAATGCCACTATAGCATGTGGTTGTTACACGTTCTGTCCACTAGAGGGATATCTAACATTACAATAAACATTTTATTCGTGCTGAATATGGTTGCAGCGCTACCGATGGTTTTCGGCTAATATCTCCGCTAAAACACCACCAAAAATTCTGAAACTTATATCGTTCTTTTCAGTTCGACTAGACAGTTCCAACGAGTTTGGTGCTCGCCGAATCTGTTGAGTTTTACCATTTTTGGTAAAAAAAAACATTTACCATTTTTGACAGTATTGTTATGATGATACAGCGTGGATAACGTGCACAATTGTGTTACGATTCAAAAACGTTATTGTTCATCAGACGAAACAAAAGCATTTATTTTCACATGTGTGTAAGCCAAGGTGGCGAGAAAGGCAAGATTGCATATAAAAAAATTAATGAATGGGAATAGGAGCAGGCTTCACTCAATGATTAAACTTAAACTTTAAGAATGCTGGCCTGATGATTAGAATATATAACGTTAAACATGAAAGAGGCCGCACTATGCATAAATTGTTTTATTTGCACAACAAGGCACGCGCCGAAACGCGCTTGTGCAAATAAAACAATTTATGCATAGTGCGGCCTCTTTCATGTTTATATATATATAAAAAAAAATTAAATATACATAAAAAAACAATATTCGAATAGTAACTTCAGCATTCGAATAGTATTGATTTTTTAAATATTCTAATTATATTCGAATTTCGGAATTCGTTCCAACAGCCCTAGTTGCTATAGTGCTTTGGCAGGTTGTTAATGGGTTCTGAATGTATATTAGTGTGTTGCTAGGAGGTTGCTATGGTGTTTTGGGTGGTTGTTAAGGGGTTCTGAATGTATATTAGTGTGTTGCTATGGCATGTTGGGTGGTTGTTAAGGGGTTCTGAATGTATATTAGTGTATTGCTATGGCATGTTGGGTGGTTGTTAATGGGTTCTGAATGTATATTAGAGTGTTGCTAGGAGGTTGCTATGGTGTTTTGGGTGGTTGTTAAGGGGTTCTGAATGTATATTAGTGTGTTGCTATGGCATGTTGGGTGGTTTTTAAGGGGTTCTGAATGTATATTAGTGTGTTGCTAGGAGGTTGCTAACTTGCTATGGTGTTTTGGGTGGTTGTTAAGGGGTTCTGAATGTATATTAGTGTGTTGCTATGGCACGTTGGGTGGTTGTTAAGGGGTTCTGAATGAATATTAGTGTGTTGCTAGGAGGTTGCTGTGGTGTTTTGAGTAGTTGTTAAGGGGGTTTGAGTGAATGTTACTGTGTTGCTAGGAGGTTGCTAGGGTGTTTTGAGTAGTTGTTTAGGGGTTTTGAGTGAATATTAGTGTGTTGCTAGGAGGTTTCTAGGGGGTTTTGAGTAGTTGTTAAGGGGTTTTGAGTGGATATTAGTGTGTTCCTAGGAGGTTCCTGGGGGGGGGGGGGGGGATAATGGATAATTGTTAATGGATTTTCAGTATATATTAGTCTGTTGCTTGGTAGGAGGATGCTATAGTCTTTTAGGAGGTTGTTAATGGGTTCTGAATGTTTAATAGTGTGTTGCTAGGAGGTTGCTATGGTGTTTTGGGTGGTTGTTATTTTAAGGGGTTCTGAATGTATATTAGTGTGTTGCTATGGCATGTTGGGTGGTTGTTAAGGGGTTCTGAATGTATATTAGTGTGTTGCTATGGCATGTTGGGTGGTTGTTAAGGGGTTCTGAATGTATATTAGTGTGTTGCTTGGAGGTTGCTATGGTGTTTTGGGTGGTGGTTAAGGGGTTCTGAATGTATATTAGTGTGTTGCTAGGAGGTTGCTATGGTGTTTTGGGTGGTTGTTAAGGGGTTCTGAATGTATATTAGTGTGTTGCTATGAGGTCGCTATGGTGTTTTGGTTGGTTGTTAAGGGGTTCTGAATGTATATTAGTGTGTTGCTATGAGGTCGCTATGGTGTTTTGGTTGGTTGTTAAGGGGTTCTGAATGTATATCAGTGTGTTGCTAGGAGGTTGCTATGTCGTTTTGGGTGGTTGTTAAGGGATTTTAAAAGTGTATATTAATTTTTTGCTAGGAGGTTGCTAGCGTGTTTTGAGTGGTTGTTAAGGGATTTTGAGAGTATATTAGTGTGTTGCTAAGGCATTTTGAGTTTTTGTTAAGGGGTTTTGAGTGGATATTAGTGTGTTGCTATGTGGTTGCTACTAGGGTGTTTTTGTGGTTGCTATGAGGTTGCTAGGGGTGGTTGTTAAGAGCTTCTGAATGTATATTACTGTGTTGCTAGGTGGTTGCTAGGGTGTTTTGGGTCGTTGTTAAGGTTGTTTTTTTGCGTGTATATTAGTGTGTTATATGGTTGCTAGTGTACTCTGAGTGGTTTGTATGTGTTTTCTTCCTGTCCAATATCGTTTTACTTTGAATATGTATTTCGTTTATTCATGAATATGCTTTATTGTAGTACAGTATTGTTGATCTGTTGTTGTGCTGGTGGCATTTGATTCGGTCAGTGTCCCTCACAAGGGGGCAGACTTGCGCTCTCTCTCTCTCTCTCTCTCTCTCTCTCTCTCTCTCTATCTCTCTCTCTCTCTCTCTCTCTCTCTCTCTCTCTCTCTCATCTCATCTCATCTCAGGGGTGTGGCTGTTGATTCTTCATCTGTGATAATATAATATTTGTTCCTTAATAATCTTTTTTTGTCTATATAAACTGATGGATGCAAACCTTTAATAGCCTTTAGACTGCAAGACTTGATGTGCAAGATCTCATTATACTGGTTCATTGATTCTACGTGGGTCTTTAGGTCACAAATGTGCTTGACGTTTTTATGGTTTCATTTGTAAAAAAAAAAATTTTTTAAATCATATTTTATCATAGGACTGTGTATTTAACCACCATAGACATTAATCACAATAACAAGGTTTGGTTCAGATTAGTGCTCAACACATGCGAGCTTTCAATGGCAGATTGTTAAACTATTACCCACAGTCCTCAGTATGTGCTTAGTCCTAGTTATTTATCATCATCAATAACCATATGTCATCATAACCCATTAGAAGGAATGAATGATGGATTGGCTGATGGTCTAATGGAAAAACATTTAAACGATAAAATGATGTTCAAAAGAGTGAAATCTGTCAGATAATGTTAGTTAGAAAGTCTGTGTTCAGTGTGAGTGATCAACACCATCACGCCTGAAGTAGGCTATTTTGGCTGGTTGCTAGGGTGTTGCTAAGAGGTTGCTATGGTGTTGTGGGTGGTTGCTATGCTGCAGGCGTATTGTGTGTCTGTGGTGTGAGGCGTGTCTCTGCTCGATCACCAGAATGGACTCCATTAATGTAATGAGTTTTAAATTTATGGTGAAGGTGTGTCAGTAGCATCAGGACTAGCCGCGTAAATCAATGAGCTTTTAGCAGTGACCGCCACTGATCCCTGATCAGATCACGAGACCCGCGTTTATGGGCGTCTGCGTCTGTCAGGAGGAGATTCATACACACACGGAGAGACATGTTATCATATGCTGTTAAAAATCTTTCTGTATGTGTGTGTTTTCTGTATGACACACACACATACACTCACACACACACACATACATACACATTCAGTCACACACACACTCAGTCACACACACACTCACTCTCACTCACTCACTCAGTCATACACACACACGCACGTCGCACACACAAAATCACACGCACACACAGACTCAAACACGCACACACTCACACACATGCACATTCACACTCACACTCAATCACTCTCACAGTCATACACACACACTCACACATGCACGCACGCACACACTCACACACTCATACGCACACGCACACACACACACGCACACACACACACACACACTCACACAGACTCACGCACATACACATTCACAGTCACGCACATACTCAGTCACACACTCACACATGCACGCATGCACACACGCAAGCACGCACACACACACGCAAGCACGCACACACACACACACACACACACACAAAATCAAACACACACAGACTCTCACACACACACACACACACACAAAATCACACACACACACACAGACTCAAACACACACAGACTCTCACACACACACTCACTCACACACACATACATACACATTCACAGTCAGACACACACACACACACACTCACTCACTCAGTCATACACACACACGCACACCACACACAAAATCACGCACACACAGACTCAAACACGCACACACTCACACACATGCACATTCACACTCACACTCAATCACTCTCACAGTCATACAAACACACTCACTCATGCACGCACGCACACACTCATACACACGCACACACACACACACACACTCACACACAGACTCTCACGCACACACACATACACATTCACAGTCACGCACATACTCAGTCACACACACTCGATCACTCACTCAGTCATACACACACACTCACACATGCACGCATGCACACACACGCAAGCACGCACACACACACACACACAAAATCACACACACACAGACTCAAACACACACAGACTCTCACGCACACACTCACTCGCACACACACACGGACTCACAAACACACACACACACACAGACTCAAACACACACAGACTCTCCCGCACACACTCACTCACACACACACACACGGACTCACAAACACGCACTCACAAACACTCTCACACACACACTCTCACACACACACACACACACTCACAGTCTGACACATGCACACTAACACACGTGCACGCACTCACTGACACACACACACTTGCACTCTGACACACACATTTAGGAACTAGATGGTATTCAGATTGTAAAGTATCTGTTTTTAGTAATGCATCATTTCTTAGTGTTTTTCTATCGTCCCTCATTCCTTCACACGAGTTTAGTTCAGTTTAATTCTTCATTTCCATGTGCGTTTAACCCAGCTGTCATTCCATCGGCTCATTTTATCATATTTTTATCTACAAACATCATTTTAATCAGAATCTGTTTATTTGACTTCTGCCAATAATCATCAGAGATCCTGTAACTCAATATGGAGCTGATGAGGAGAACGGGGAAGGAAAGGACAGTAAAATGAGATAAAGATGTGAGGATGAGTGTTTCTCTTCTGCTGTAATGATCACATCAGTGTTTTCATTTCTGGACTGAATCCTGAGCAAACTCTCTCTCTCTCTCTCTCTCTCTCTCTCTCTCTCTCTCTCTCTCTCTCTCTCTCTCTCTCTCTCTCTCTCTCTCTCTCTCTCTCTCTATATATATATATATATATATATATCTCTATCTCTCGCTCTCTATCTATCTCTCTATCTCTCTCTATCTCTATCTCTCTTGCTCTCTCTATTTCTCTCTCTATCTCTCTCTCTCAAGTCTTTCTCTCTCTCTCTCTCTCTCTCTCTCTCTCTCTCTCTCTCTCTCTCTCTCTCTCTCTCTCTCTCTCTCTCTCTCTCTCTCTCTTCCAGATGAGAATCAATCTGTAACTAATATCTGAATACTGATTGTTTTCTTATCTTCCAGCGATACAGACGGTCTTCAAGTCATGATTCAGTGCGTGTCTCTTTATCAGACCGACTTTAAAGAGACAGTTCATCTCAAAATAAACACACAGTCATCATTTGTGTCATCCGTGGAGAACTAAAGCAGATGTTTAGAAGAATGTTATTACATTACCGCTCAAAAGTTGCTATTGTTTTTGAACGAGTCTCTTCTGCTCAGCAAGGCTGCATTTATGATCAAAAATACAGTAAAAATAGTGAAATATTATTATAATGTAAATCATCTGTTTTCTATATGAATGTACAGTAAAGTGTAATTTATTCTTGTGATTTTCAGCATCATTACTCCAGTCTTCAGTGTCACATGATCCTTCAGAAATCACTCTAATATGAGGATCTGATGCTCAAGAAACATTTATGATTATTATCAATGTTGAAAACAGTTCATATTTTAGTGGAAACCATCATAAATTTTCTTTTTCAGGATTATTTGATGAATAGAAAGTTCAAAAGAACAGTATTTATTTGAAATATAATCTTTTGTAACATTATAAATGTATTTACTGTCACTTTTGATCAATTTGATGCATCCTTCCTGAATAAAAGTATTAATTTCTTTCAAAAAAACAATTATAGTGACCCCAAACATTTGAACAGTAAAAGCTTTATATATACAGAATATCACAAATCCCAAACTTTTAATTGCTAATATGTCTTTTGAAATCATATAGTTTTGTTTCTAAGGAACAGAGCTTTGTTGTAAGTTGTCAGATGTATCCTTAATTTAAATATGTGAATAAATTAGTTATTAAAAGTACACAGTAACAAAATCGCCCTAATTCAACTTAATAGTGTTTCTATTTTTAAGAATAATCAAATTTGCAAGTCATTTCAACTCATTTCAACTAATTTTTAAAAAATATTGCCTTATTGAATCTTATATAACTTTAAAACTAAAATTGAAATTGGTTCAATTATTTAGATGAAAAACCCTTAGTGATCATATTTTCTCCATTGTAAATGATTACAGAAAGTTCAGATTTCCCTCACGTGCGTGTGTGTGTGTGTGTGTGTGTGCGATATGAAGTGTGTTGTTGTAGTTGTCCCAGTGTGAGATGTTTTTCAAGCGTGTCGAGAGGCTTTGGCTTTAATCCCGGGTGTGTAATCTGGGTCAAAGTCTCATTATCATCTCCAGGAGTTTCTATTGAGTTTCTGACCCCGCTTCCTCTACTTCATTCATCTCTATAATCCACACGCTGGTTTCTCCTCTCACAATATCAGCGAAAGTCCTTTAGTCACGCGTTTCATCCGTCTGTGATCATCTGAAGTTCAGACAAACTCCTGCAGGACGGACGGGAACCACGCTGTGTGTGTGAGACCCGGAATCAGCTTTTATCTGTGGCATTTACCCACCGCTGCGTTCATTACTCGTTTATTAGACTCTCTTTCAGTCCGTCAGCGAGTCGAGCGATAAAAGGAACGGAGTGAAACCAGGCGACTCGTGAACGACCCTCCTTCGTCGTGTTAAACGTGTCAGTGGAACTGTAATAGCGCTTCATTAACGCGGCGGCTGGAGTGTGTTTGGACTGAGACGGTTTGGATCTTGTTGTTGTTTCTCCACGTCTCCTGCTGTGGAGATCAGAAGAAGAACAACTCTATACTCTTGCTATGTTCACTTTTGTAAAGTGTTTGGCCTTTTGAGACTTTTACACTCTTCACAGCAAAAAAAATGATTGAGTCTTGTTTTCCAGCACAAAAAAAAACATTCTCAAATCAAGATACATTTACTGGAGAAGCAAAATGACTGAAGATATTAAGACTTGTTTTCTAAAAAAAATTATAATAATCTGCCAATGTGGTCCGAAAAATCATGTTTTCCCTTCGAATAAAGTTTTTTTGGACCCCATTAACATACAGGTGAAACTCGAAAAATTCGAATATGGTGCAAAAGTTCAGTAATTCAACTTAAAAGGTGAAACTAATATATTATATAGACTCATTACATGCAAAGTGAGATATTTCAAGCCGTTATAATTGTGATGATTATGGCTTACAGATATGAAAACCTTTTCACAATATTCTAATTTTGAATTTGGGGTTTTCATATCTGTAAGCCATAATCATCACAATTATAACAAATAAAGGAATAAATAAATGAACTGTATTATTTCAAATACTGAAATAAATGAACTTTTGCACGATAATCTAATTTTTTGAGTTTCACCTGTATGCGTAATAACTTTGAAAACACGTAAAGACTGTAATCTGAAAGAGTTCTGAATCTCCGGATTAAAACACAGGCGAAGACGAAGCCGAAACAAGTGATGAAAAGCATTGCTCATGCATAAAAAATGCGATTTTCTCAGCTTTTGGTTCAAAATAGCTTTTTTTATATTATTATTAAAAAAAAAAGTAATGCATGAAGCCAGAATAAAACAGGTTTATTTAGTTTGTTTTGTTTAAAAGCAGAGGCTCTGTTCTTTCTTTTGATATATTGCATGTTCAGATATTCATACAACAAAATATTCCGGGGGAATATTTGATCAAATGATCAAAAATGCTCGCAACTTATATGTAGCTATTAAATATTAGTCCCAGGCTAGTTTATGTAAAGTTAGTAAGTTGGTATGAGCCACCACAGAAAATAACACAAAAGTAAAACAATGTGTTATTTTGGCGTAAGGTTACGGAAACTATACGGAACTGTTAATAAGACATATGCACGCTGATGCTGATGTATGAAATGAACATTAAACTTGCATGCGTATCACACAACGTACGCATATACTGCTACTTTCTGGTCATTTCATGCCTTACTGACTGACATCTGATCGCATCGAGGATGAAGGGAATGACGATCCTTTAGAAATGAATAAATGAATGAAACGAGTCTTTGCACACTGACAGTGCAGAGATGGATATTAGTGCTCATATTTATAATTTAACAGGAAGTACATTCTCATTCTAGTCAAGAATGCAATATCACTGAATGTTTGAAGAATGTTCTGTGAACGGATAGTTTTCTAACACTAAGAATTAATGCATAATAAACATTGCCGTTATCAGCTCAGAAATAAATCTTTCACACTGGAGATGAAAGTCCAGCTGTCCTGTCAGTATCTCCACTTTATATGATTATATATTAGTAATGTAAGTTTGAGGTCAGCAATTGATCAAAAGTGACAGTAAATACATTTATAATGTTACAAAAGATTCGATTTCAAATAAATGCTGTTCTATTGAACTTTTTATTCATCAAAGAATCGTGACAAATCAAATGCATCACGGTTTCCACAAAAATATGAACATTGATAATAATCATAAATGTTTCTTGAGCATCAGATCCTCAGATTTCTGAAGGATCATGTGACACTGAAGACTGGAGTAATGATGCTGAAAATCACAGGAATAAATTACACTTTACTGTATATTCACATAGAAAACAGATATTTACATTGTAATAATTTTTCACATTTTTACTGTATTTTTGATCAAGTAAACAGCCGTGGAACGGATAAGAAACCTTGGATTCAGAAACCTTAAAAAAATCTTTCTGACCCAAATTTTTTAATGGTAGTCTGTTTAAAATTGCAATTTTATGTGATTTTCTCAAAACAAGAAACACTGTAAATAATTTTAAATGAAGATTTGATTTAAATCTGCTAAAAGTTTTTTTGTAGTCGTATTTTAGTAGTACAGGTGAAACTAAAAAAAATTAGAATATGGTGCAAAAGTTAATTTATTTCAGTAATTCAACTTAAAAGCTGAAACTAATATATTATATAGACTCATTACATGCAAAGTGAGATATTTCAAGCCTTTATTTGTTATAATTGTGATGACTATGGCTTACAGCTTATGAAACCCAAATTCGAAAAGGTTTTCATATCTGTAAGCCATAATCATCACAATTATAACAAATAAAGGCTTGAAATATCTCACTTTGCATGTAATGAGTCTATATAATATATTAGTTTCCCCTTTTAAGTTGAATTACTGAAATAAATGAACTTTTGCACCATAGTCGAGTTTCACCTGTGATAGAGATGAGCTGAAAACTGCAGACCTGAACTTAGCGATGTGATTGTGTCTCGTGAATATTAATGAGGAGGGCGTGTCCTTGCGCTCAGGCTTGTATGGAGGTGTATCAGAGCGTGTCTGTCTCTCAGGGGTCACTCGCTGACCTCTCGACCTCTGAGGTCAACCATGAGCCCACATCCGCTGGCTCAGACCTACGGGTCGCGATCAAACGCAGAACGGAGGGTGTTGGTGGTTGCCAGGGAGGTGTTATGTGGTTGCTAGGGTGGATGAGCACTGTGAGTACTAGTACTAGTATCAGTGATGCTTGAATTATTAAACTCGATTCAGAAAAGAGAGGTTTGACTTCAAACCATGTTAATTAAAACAACTAAAAAAAACATTTCATTACATGAAATAAAATCAGTTTATATTTTATTTTACTTTAACTAGTTGTCAAGGCAGCATTTCCCATTTTTGATACTTTTTTGAAACAATATAAATGAAATAAAATAAAGTAAAAATGGTAACACTTTGCAATGAGGTTTCATTTATTAACACTATTTAACATGAACTAACATTAAAAACAACACTTATTTTTTTATTATTAGTGTTAATTTCAGCATTTACAAAAACTTATAAAAATCAAAAGTTGTATTTGTTAATATTAGTTAATGCACAGTGAACTAACATAAACAACAATTATATTTATACTGACTAAAATAAACAAAGATTAATAAATGCTTTAATAATATATGGCTCATTAGTTAATAAACATACTAATGCATTAACTAATGCTATACTAATACTAATGCATTAACTCATGTTACCAAATGAGACCTTGTTTTAAAGAGTTACCATAAAATTAATAAAACTGGTAACACTTTAGTTTAGGGTCCGATTCTCACTATGATCTAGTTGCTTATTATCATGCATATTACTCGGATATTGGGTGTTTATTAGGTCTGATAAAGCACATATTAATGCTTTATTCTCCATGATCATATCTACATCCCTCAATCCTAAACTTAACAACTTCCTAACTAACTATTAATAAGCAGTAATTATGAGTTTGAGCCAAAACTTGTAGTTAATAGTGAGAATTTGACCCTAAACTAAAGTGTGACCATAACGTTTTATATATACATATAGAAAATGGTAACACTTTACAATAAGGTTCATTAGTTAACATAAAATAAGAATGAACAATACTTCTTCAGCATTTATACATTTTAATATTAATTTGAACATTTACTAATACATTATTAAAATCAAAGGTTGTATTTGTTAACATTAGCGCTGTGAACTAACATGAACACACAATGAACAGCTGGATTTTTATAAACAAAGATTAATAAATTCTGTAAGAAATGTGTTGTTCATTGTTAGTTAATATATTAACTAATGTTAACTAATGAACCTTATTGTAAAGTGTTATCAAAAATTGACAAAAAGACCACAAAATATCTACAACTTTACTTGTGATTAAACTATAAACAGAATTCAAAATATGAAAGAAAACTACTATCCATCACACAGTCTCAGACTCACTCATGCCCGTCCTTGAGCGTGACCTTTGACCCCCGCGACCCCGTTTGACCCCACCGCCCCTAATATGTGTTCCCAGCACGCACGGTCTGCTGATCACAGCCTTCCGGAGGTTTCCATGGTGTGTGTGGTAAATCTGTGTGTCGCTGCGTGTGTTTTATCATCGTCAGTGCCGGAAACACTGCGACGAGAGAAACACACACTCTGATTCAACATCTACACTGAGACACACAACTACATTTACCTGAACTTCATTGATTGAAGTTTATTTCGAGCAACAACCAAAAA
>JARWKJ010000017.1:1724701-1732201 GCA_029959095.1 Rhinichthys osculus
GAACTCGGGTCACATGACAGAGTCCAAAACTTGTTGCCACACTTGCCAATTATGGTTGAAACTATATTTTACATTATATTATAATAATAAGATCAATAATCATATTTAATGAATGATTGATTTAATCAATATTATGTAATCAATAGTTTTACAATACATTATTATTATTTAATCAATAACTTTACATTAAATGTTTTATTATAATTGTAAATAACTCTGTCATGTATAATTATTATGATAATAATTGTGTGTGTATATATAATATTATTATTATTGTTGATATTAAATGATTCCATTTTGTGTGTGTGTGTGTGTGTGTGTGTGTGTGTGTGTGTGTGTGTGTGTGTGTGTGTGTGTGTGTGTGTGTGTGTGTGGCAATGTGTGTGTTTTTGTATATATATATTTTAATAAATGGATATATACACATCCACACAAACACGTATACCTGTGTCAGCTGTTAATATATGAACCCAGTCACTTCCACACATGAACTGAACTGTGAGGTCCGTCTGTCGGAATGTGTGAACAGCAACGTGTGTGTAAATCACTCAGTGTGTGTGTGTGTGTGTGTGTGTGTGTGTGTGTGTACAGCAGTGTTTGTGTGAATCACTCAGTGTGTTTGCAGCGGCTGACAGTTATCAGTGTGTTTCTCATTGTTGTGTCTATGACACAGTTTGGTCTCTAACAGCGGATGGATATTCCCACAGGAAACTCTTATCTGGCCACTGCGGCGATTGAGCTGTGAACGCTTTGCTTTTCTAGTGATCTGTCTGTTCGTTTAGTGATCTGTCTGTTCGTTTAGTGATCTGTCTGTTCGTTTAGTGATCTGTCTGTTCGTTTAGTGATCTGTCTGTTCGTTTAGTGATCTGTCTGTTCGTTTAGTGATCTGTCTGTTTGTTTAGTGATCTGTCTGTTCATTTAGTGATCTGTCTGTTCGTTTAGTGATCTGTCTGTTCGTTTAGTGATATGTCTGTTCGTTTAGTGATCTGTCTGTTCGTTTAGTGATCTGTCTGTTCGTTTAGTGATCTGTCTGTTCGTTTAGTGATCTGTCTGTTCGTTTAGTGATCTGTCTGTTCGTTTAGTGATCTGTCTGTTCGTTTAGTGATCTGTCTGTTCGTTTAGTGATCTGTCTGTTCGTTTAGTGATCTGTCTGTTCGTTTAGTGATCTGTCTGTTCGTTTAGTGATCTGTCTGTTCGTTTAGTGATCTGTCTGTTCGTTTAGTGATCTGTCTGTTCGTTTAGTGATCTTTCTGTTCGTTTAGTGATCTGTCTGTTCGTTTAGTGATCTGTCTGTTTGTTTAGTGATCTGTCTGTTCGTTTAGTGATCTGTCTGTTCGTTTAGTGATCTGTCTGTTCGTTTAGTGATCTGTCTGTTCATTTAGTGATCTGTCTGTTCGTTTAGTGATCTGTCTGTTCGTTTAGTGATCTGTCTGTTCGTTTAGTGATCTGTCTGTTCGTTTAGTGATCTGTCTGTTCGTTTAGTGATCTGTCTGTTCGTTTAGTGATCTGTCTGTTCGTTTAGTGATCTGTCTGTTCGTTTAGTGATTTGTCTGTCCGTTTAGTGATCTGTCTGTTCGTTTAGTGATCTTTCTGTTTGTTTAGTGATCTGTCTGTTCGTTTAGTGATCTGTCTGTTCGTTTAGTGATCTGTCTGTTCGTTTAGTGATCTGTCTGTTCGTTTAGTGATCTGTCTGTTCGTTTAGTGATTTGTCTGTCCGTTTAGTGATCTGTCTGTTCGTTTAGTGATCTTTCTGTTTGTTTAGTGATCTGTCTGTTCGTTTAGTGATCTGTCTGTTCGTTTAGTGATCTGTCTGTTCGTTTAGTGATCTGTCTGTTCGTTTAGTGATCTGTCTGTTCGTTTAGTGATCTGTCTGTTCATTTAGTGATCTGTCTGTTCGTTTAGTGATCTGTCTGTTCGTTTAGTGATCTGTCTGTTCGTTTAGTGATCTGTCTGTTCGTTTAGTGATCTGTCTGTTCGTTTAGTGATCTGTCTGTTCGTTTAGTGATCTGTCTGTTCGTTTAGTGATCTTTCTGTTTGTTTAGTGATCTGTCTGTTCGTTTAGTGATCTGTCTGTTCGTTTAGTGATCTGTCTGTTCGTTTAGTGATCTGTCTGTTCGTTTAGTGATCTGTCTGTTCGTTTAGTGATCTGTCTGTTTGTTTAGTGATCTGTCTGTTCGTTTAGTGATCTGTCTGTTCGTTTAGTGATCTGTCTGTTTGTTTAGTGATCTGTCTGTTCATTTAGTGATCTGTCTGTTCGTTTAGTGATCTGTCTTTTCGTTTAGTGATCTGTCTGTTTGTTTAGTGATCTGTCTGTTCATTTAGTGATCTGTCTGTTCGTTTAGTGATCTGTCTGTTCGTTTAGTGATCTGTCTGTTCGTTTAGTGATCTGTCTGTTCGTTTAGTGATCTGTCTGTTCGTTTAGTGATCTGTCTGTTCGTTTAGTGATTTGTCTGTCCGTTTAGTGATCTGTCTGTTCGTTTAGTGATCTTTCTGTTCGTTTAGTGATCTGTCTGTTCGTTTAGTGATCTGTCTGTTCGTTTAGTGATCTGTCTGTTCGTTTAGTGATCTGTCTGTTCGTTTAGTGATCTGTCTGTTCGTTTAGTGATCTGTCTGTTTGTTTAGTGATCTGTCTGTTCATTTAGTGATCTGTCTGTTCGTTTAGTGATCTGTCTGTTTGTTTAGTGATCCGTCTGTTCGTTTAGTGATCTGTCTGTTCGTTTAGTGATCTGTCTGTTTGTTTAGTGATCTCTCTGTTCATTTAGTGATCTGTCTGTTCGTTTAGTGATCTGTCTGTTCGTTTAGTGATCTGTCTGTTCGTTTAGTGATCTGTTTGACTTGTTTGTTTAGTGATCTTTTTGCTTTAGTGATCTTTTTGTTTGTTTAGTGATCTGTCTGTTCGTTTAGTGATCTGTCTGTTCATTTAGTGATCTGTCTGTTCGTTTAGTGATCTGTCTGTTTGTTTAGTGATCTGTCTGTTTGTTTAGTGATCTGTCTGTTCGTTTAGTGATCTGTCTGTTTGTTTCAGTGGTCTGTTTGACTTGTTTGTTTAGTGATCTTTTTGCTTTAGTGATCTTTTTGTTTGTTTAGTGATCTGTTTGTGTTTAGTGATCTGTCTGTTCGTTTAGTGATCTGTTTGTGCTTAGTGATCTGTCTGTTCGTTTAGTGATCTGTTTGTGTTTAGTGATCTGTTTGTTTGTTTAGTGATCTGTTTGTTTGTTTGTTTAGTGATCTGTTTGTTTGTTTGTTTGTTTGTTTGTTTAGTGATCTGTTTGTTTGTTTGTTTGTTTGTTTGTTTGTTAAGTGATCTGTTTGTTTGTTTAGTGATCTGTTTGTTTGTTTAGTGATCTGTTTGTGTTTAGTGATCTGTTTGTTTGTTTAGTGATCTGTTTGTTTGTTTAGTGATCTGTTTGTTTGTTTAGTGATCTGTTTAAGTTTTGCCACTCCAGCTATCAAAACGTGACTGTATATCACGCAATTGCGACTTTATATCATGCAATATAACACGCTATTCTCACTTTATAACACAATTGCGACTTTATATCATGCAATTCTCACTTTATATCACGCACTTCTCACTTAATAAATCGCAATTGCGACTATATCATGCAATTTTCACTTTATAACACAATTGCGACTTTGTCACTCAATTCTCACTTTATAACACGCAATTGTGACTTTATATCACTCAATTCTCACTTTAGAACACAATTGCAACTTTATATCATGCAATTCTCACTTTATAACACAATTCTGAGAAATAAAGTCCAGCGTTCACACATTTAAAATAGACAGGTCTGACCTGTATGAAATGATCCTCTGATTGATTTCTATTTTTAGGCCTTCTGCTCATGCATCTATTGTCATGTGAGAAATGAGTTTAATGAGCGTCCGTCTGTCCGGCGCGGGTTAAGTGTCTCTGAGTGTCAAGGTTGAGTAAACTGAAGTTAAAAGCCCTCCTGCGGGCTAAAAGAGAGACCTGAACAGCTGGGAGGCGCGACCCCGTGACCTCGTGACCTCTGCCTGTCCTTCCTCGTGAGACGTTTGTGTGGTAAATATGTAGTGGCGTGTTTGTGTTCAGAGTCTCTTCAGTAAAGTCTCAGTAATGAGGTTGAAGCTCTCATGTGGCTGAAGTTTTTATGTTCGTGTGAAATGAGGGCAGTTATTAGTTCCTCCGCCGGAGAGTTTAATACTGTCCAGGTCGGGGCCTGAGGTCTGCTTTACTGTGCGTAATATATTAGACCAGCAACTACACCTGGATTTACTGAGACTTCAGCAGCTCCGAGTCCTTCTGCGCGACTAGAGGAAAGTCTAAACCAATGCATCTGATATATACTGACGTTCAAAAGACTGGAATTATTAGGATTATTTCATGTTTTTGTAAGAGTCTCTTCTGCTCACCAAGGCTGTGTTTATCTGATCAAAATACAGTAAAAATGTGAAATATTTTTATGATTTAAAATATCTGTTTTCTATGTGAATATATAGTAAAGTGTAATTTATTCCTGTGATTTTCAGCATCATTACTCCAGTCTTCAGTGTCACATTATCCTTCAGAAATCACTCTAATATGAGGATTTGATGCTCAAGAAATATTTATGATTATTATAATGTTGAAAACAGTTCATGTTTTGTGTAAAAGGTGACACGTTTTATTTTTCAGAATTCTTTGCTGAATAAAGATCAAAAGAACAGAATTTACTTGAAATAGAATCTTTTGTAACATTATGAATGTCTTATAAATATCACTTTAATTAATGTAATGCATCCTTGCTTAATCAAAGTATTATTATTATTATTTAAATCTTACCCCAAACTTATCAAAGTTTACTCTAAAATATGAAACAGCACAACTTATGAAACTGGGAAAATTTGAATATGGTGCAAAAGTTCATTTATTTCAGTAATTCAACTTAAAAGGTGAAACTAATATATTATATAGACTCATTACATGCAAAGTGAGATATTTCAAGCCTTTATTTGTTATAATTTTGATGATTATGGCTTACAGATATGAAAACCTTTTCACAATATTCTAATTTTGAATTTGGGGTTTTCATAAGCTGTAAGCCATAATCATCAAAATTATAACAAATAAAGGCTTGAAATATCTCACTCGACAATAGTAAATATCAATACAACATCAAATCAATAAACTGTTGGAAATGAGGTTTGTAGATTAGTTTCTCAGTGGTTCTCCAGTGTGTGTGTGTGTGTGTGTGTGTGTGAATCAGACCGTCCTGAGGATAATTAATGTCGTGTATTGACCGTGTCTCACTGGAACATCCACATGTGAAGGCATGCGTCTCATCTCTGGCTTTAATGAGCTCTGTCTGCTGTCATGGCAGATCTTCACCTCACATAACCTCACACAACCCGAATCATGGAGGAGAACAGCAACGTTACAATTACTGTGTGACTGAACTGCTGTCAGGAATGTGTGTATATACTGTATATATATATATTATTTTTTTTAGATACGAGCTCCGTGATTAAATTGCCCCTGGTTTAATTAAGATCTTTGGTTATTAACTGTGTTTCTGAACACATGTCGTCTGTTCCTCCTGAATACTGGCTCTCGGCGGAGATTCACTGATGGAAAATCACAAACCACATCCATCCTTGCTTTTGTTCTCTCCAGGCTGATTGTGGTTTTGTTATTTCTTCATCACCGGTTTCTGGTGATCAGCATGAAGTCTGAAAGCATCATTCGTCTCCTGTCGTACTTGGAGTCAGCGCTATTTTAAACTCTGATCAACTTTTGTGTGTGTCTGTCTGTGTGTGTGTGTGTGTGTGTGTGTGTGTGTGTGTGTGTGTGTGTGTGTGTGTGTGTGTGTGTGTGTGTGTGTGTGTGTGTGTGTGTGCGTGCGTGCATGCGTGTGCCTGTGTGCGTCTGTGTGTGTGAGTGTGTGTCTGTGTGCGTGCGTCTGTGTGCGTCTGTGTGTGTGTGTGTGTGTGTGTGTGCATGCGTGTGCCTGTGTGCGTCTGTGTGTGTGTGCGTCTGTGTGCGTGTGTGTAAAAAATACATTTACTGGTCTTGTTTAGTCTTGAAGTCTTGTTTTCTGAATTTTTTTTTTTTTTAATTAAGCAAATTTGTGCTTAAAACAAGAACAAATATCTGCTTGTTTTCACTTTGAATCCACTTTCAGATATTTGTTCTTGTTTTAAGCCCAAACTCACTTCATTTTGATTCATCGTTCAGTCTTAATATCTTCAGTCTTTTTGCTTTTTCTCTAGTAAATGTCTCTTGATTTAAGAATATGTAGATATTTGTGCAAGAAAACGAGACAGAAACACTGAGGAAGAACATTATCTTTGCCAGAAACCAAACACATCCACTATAGAAAAGGAAATAAGCAGATTGAAAATAGTGTTTATGTCTGAATGCACTTAAAAATTCCAGTTTACTTCCTGAATTTGAATTGAATTAATCAGTGAGCAGAATTAGAATTAGGATTTGGAGGATGTTTGTGTCAGTTTCTCCTCCTGATGCTGTTAGTGTGTTGATAAAGCGCTCGCTCGTCCTGTAATCCTATCATCGGTTTGAACAGGAGGACAGTAATGTGATCAGCGGCGGGGTATGACCTCATCATGACCTCACGTGACCTCAGTGTCTCCGTAATTATGAAAAGTGAACAGGACTGTGACATTTCTTACAGAAGCAACTTTCATTTTCCATGAAAATACAAACAAACATTAAAGCAAAGACACTGCGATCATGCACTAGTCAATTGCGGTGTATTCTTTTTATATTAGATATATTTCATTCAGAACAGAAAATCCAAATCCTTAATCTAATGTAGTTAAAACGACACGCACATGTGTGTGTGTTTAATGTGTATTAGAGTGTTTATATGAGTGTTTATATGAGTGTTTATTAGAGTGTCTCCAGTGTTTCGAACACATGATGGTTCGGATGCTCTGGCGTTCCTGCATCTGCAGACTCTTTAGGCTTTAAAAGCAGTTATTCTGTAATGTATTAATGTGGAAAAGTAAGATTAAGGCAGTAATTACTAGAGATGCGCATCTTGACAGCAGATTCCTGATGCCCGCAAATACTAATAGACAATATAATTACCCAACTATATAATGGCGAGAAGCATTGACATATATATTTGCCTCCCATCTCTTATGTTTGTCCCTTCAGGGCCTCCATAGAATGAGTTATTTCCTTTCTGAACATGGTTTTCAGCATCGCTAGTAATGGCACAAGCGTTTCTCAGCCATTGGTTTGACATCTCTGAGTTTTACAAATATCAATCCCCCAGAATGCTGTGCTAATGCTCTCTCAGAGAGCCGTGCGCGGAGTGAGACGGAGCGACACACTCCCTCATCTGTGACCCTGCAGATCTGGAGACTCTATAAAGATGACACACTTACTTGCACACTCACACACTCACTCACTCACTCACTCACACACTCACTCACTCACTCACACACTCACTCACTCACTCACTCACACACTCACTCACTCACTCACACACTCACACACTCACACACTCA
>JARWKJ010000017.1:1737201-1754701 GCA_029959095.1 Rhinichthys osculus
TTTTAAATGATTTTAAAATTTTGAAGCTTAAAAGTTTTAAGATCGTAGGTTGGTAGACAGACGGAGAGTTTTTTTGTTTTTTGTTTTTTTGCTTAGTGGTTGCTAGGATGTTCCCGGGGTGATCTGGGTGGTTGCTATGGTGTTGCTGTGATGTTCTGGGTGATTGTGGTTGTAAGGGTGTTCTGAGTGTTACTGGTTGCTAGGCGGTTGATCGTGGTTGTTGGGATGTTCTGGGTGGGTGCAAGGGTGTTTCTTGTTAGGCGGTTGCTGGGGTGTTCTAGGTGGTTGTTAGGATGTTCCCGGGTTGATCTGGGTGGTTGTTATGGTGTTGCTGTGGTGTTCTAGGTGGTTGTTAGGATGTTCCCGGGGTGATCTGGGTGGTTGTTATGGTGTTGCTGTGGTGTTCTGGGTGATTGATTGTGGTTGTAAGGGTTTTCTGAGTGTTACTGGTTGCTAGGCGGTTGATCGTGGTTGTTGGGATGTTCTGGGTGGGTGCAAGGGTGTTGTTTCTTGTTAGGCGGTTGCTGGGGTGTTCTAGGTGGTTGTTAGGATGTTCCCGGGGTGATCTGGGTGGTTGTTATGGTGTTGCTGTGGTGTTCTAGGTGGTTGTTAGGATGTTCCCGGGGTGATCTGGGTGGTTGTTATGGTGTTGCTGTGGTGTTCTGGGTGATTGATTGTGGTTGTAAGGGTTTTCTGAGTGTTACTGGTTGCTAGGCGGTTGATCATGGTTGTTGGGATGTTCTGGGTGGCTGCAAGGGTGTTTCTTGTTAGGCGGTTGCTGGGGTGTTCTAGGTGGTTGTTAGGATGTTCCCGGGGTGATCTGGGTGGTTGTTATGGTGTTGCTGTGGTGTTCTAGGTGGTTGTTAGGATGTTCCCGGGGTGATCTGGGTGGTTGTTATGGTGTTGCTGTGGTGTTCTGGGTGATTGATTGTGGTTGTAAGGGTTTTCTGAGTGTTACTGGTTGCTAGGTGGTTGATCGTGGTTGTTGGGATGTTCTGGGTGGGTGCAAGGATGTTGTTTCTTGTTAGGCGGTTGCTGGGGTGTTCTAGGTGGTTGTTAGGATGTTCCCGGGGTGATCTGGGTGGTTGTTATGGTGTTGCTGTGGTGTTCTGGGTGATTGCGGTTTTAAGGGTGTTCTGAGTGTTACTGGTTGCTAGGTGGTTGATCGTGGTTATTGGGATGTTCTGGGTGGGTGCAAGGGTGTTTCTTGTTAGGCGGTTGCTGGGGTGTTCTAGGTGGTTGTTACGGTGTTTCTGGGGTGATCTGGGTGTTCTGGGTGTTGCTGGTTTCTAGGTGGTTATTATGCGGTTGTTGGGGTGTTCTGAGTGGGTGCTAGGGTGTTGTTGCTTGTTAGGTGGTTGCCTGGGTGTTACTGGGGTGGTTGTCTGGGTGTTCTGGGTGGTTGCTATGTGGCTGCTAGGGTATTCTCGGTGCTTTGCTAGGGTGTTGCTAGGATGTTCCTGGGGTGATCTGGGGGTTGCTATGTGAGTGCTAGGGTGTTTTTGGGTGGTTGCTACTAGGGTGCTTCTGTGGTGTTCTGGGTGTTGCTGGTTGCTAGGTGGTTACCATGCAATTATTGGGGTGTTCTGGTTGGGTGCCCCGGGTGTTGTTGCTTATTAGGGTGTTATGGTGGTTGTTAGGGTGTGCTGGGGTATTGCTGAGGTGTTTTGGGTGCTTGAAATTGTGTACCAGGGTATTGTTGTTTGCTAGGTGGTTGTTTGTATGTTGCTGTGGTTTGCTAGGGTTTTCCTGTGGTGATCTGGGTGTTTGTATGGGTGTTGCTGGTTGCTAGGTGGTGACTATGTGGTTGTATGGGTGTTCTGGGTGTTGCTGGTTGCTAGGTGGTGTACTATGCGGTTGTTGGTGTGTTCTGGGTGGTTGTTAGGGTGTTCCTGTGGTGATCTGGCTGGTTGTATGGGTGTTCTGAGTGTTGCTAGTTACTAGGTGGTGACTGTGGTTGTTGGGGTGTTCTGAGTGTTGCTAGTTACTAGGTGGTGACTGTGGTTGTTGGGGTGTTCTAGGTGTTGCTAGTTACTAGGTGGTGACTGTGGTTGTTGGGGTGTTCTGGGTGTTGCTGGTTGCTAGGTAGTGACTGTGGTTGTTGGGGTGTTCTGGGTGTTGCTAGGTGGTGACTGTGGTTGTTGGGGTGTTCTGGGTGTTGCTGATTGCTAGGTAGTGACTGTGGTTGTTAGGGTGTTCTGGGTGTTGCTGGTTGCTAGGTGGTGACTGTGGTTGTTGGGGTGTTCTGGGTGTTGCTGGTTGCTAGGTAGTGACTGTTGTTGTTGGGGTGTTCTGGGTGTTGCTGGTTGCTAGGTGGTGACTGTGGTTGTTAGGGTGTTCTGGGTGTTGCTGGTTGCTAGGTGGTGACTGTGGTTGTTGGGGTGTTCTGGGTGTTGCTGGTTGCTAGGTAGTGACTGTGGTTTTTGGGGTGTTCTGGGCGGGTGCCAAGGTGTTGCTAAGGTGTTAATGAGGTGGTTGCTAGGGTGTTGCTGGTTGCCACGTCATTTTAAGTAAGGAGTACATCGAGACAAGCAAGACACACTTATAGTTAAGATCACATTAAAACAGTTCTGAAAATATTATGCAGTGTTTCCTAGTACTGCAATACTTGATTTCTACAGCATTTATTATTCCTAAAGTTTAATTTGATTTTTCAAATCAAATTTTCAACATAATAACAATGAACAACTGTATTTTGATTAACATTTAACAAACATTAATAAATGCTTTAAGAAACATATTGCTCATGTTAGATACAATAACTAGTGTTAACGAATGAGACCTTATAGTAAAGTGTTACCAAAAATATTAATTATTAACACTTTTTTTGCAGTCTGATCATGACTGGCAAGCTCAGAAATGACGAAAATATCAATAAAGCTTTGCTTGATTTTTTTTCTGATACCTTTGTGGTGGTTTTGGAGCTTGACACAGTCGTGCTCATTATTATGAAAAATATCTGTGTAAACATTTTTCAAAACCTCTCTGTTTGTGTTCCACTGAAAAATAAAGATAAATAAAGACCGAATTCTCATTTTGAGTGAACTGGTCCTTTAAATCATTACATGTCCCTGCAGTTTGTAATGTGTGTTTTGGGTTCATTGTCTGATATCTGGAGAGTTTTACATTCTCGGTGGGAAATTACAGTCCGCTTGAGCCGCGTGTTTACAGGTCAGTGATCGTAACCTGCGAAACGTCACGGTGAGATTTACACGGCTCTCACGGGTCTGTTCTCTCTCAGCAACAACATCTCAGTGTTTGGTCTCGTGGCCGAAGCCAAAACAGGCCGCCGTGCCTCTCAGCTTCTCACAAACTCATCACGCTTTTACCCCGGTAACCGTTTGCCTTGAGGACAGAACATCTCATCGAGGGTTTCCGAAAGGGTTTGGATCCATTCATTGGAGTTTGTTTTTTTCCCCCTTTTGAAGCTCAGTTTAAACTCGACACTGTGCAACTCAGGCCCATTACCGTCTACAGAGTAAATATGAGTGGAGATGAGTGATGAGAGCGGCATTGGTGTGAAACGAGACAAAAACAACTGTAGAACGACAGAGGGGGGATTGTGATGGTAATGGAGGAGGAAGAGAGACTTTATGAGGAGAAAATGGAAACAGTGACTCTCAAGAGATTTGAGAAGATCAGACATCACTGTCAATAAAGCTCCTGTAAAACAGACAGACAGAATCCAATGCTAAAGTATCTTAGCTTTGTGGTTTTATATGAAGTGTGTGAACAGAAGAAAAGCAAAGAAAGAGCTCAGAGGAAGCTTTCTCATCTCCTGAGCTGGGAAATTAACTACAGAACATTTGCTTCAGTTTGCTTAGGTCTTCATGACACATCTTAAAGAGTGCAGTTTGCTTTCGTGTGTTGATGCATTCCCTGATTAGTAAAGTTTGTTGTGATGGCTTGAGAAAGCCTTGCCTGAAAATATTTAAATGATTTATAATCTTGAGTTTTAAGATCATAGACAGATAGAGATAGTTTGCTAGGTGGCAACTATGTGGTTGCTAAGGTGTTCTGTGTGGTTGCTAGGGTGTTCCTGTGGTGAGTTGCTAAGGGATTGTTGTTTGCTAGATTGTTACTATGCAGTTTGCTTGGGTTCTAAATGGTTGCCAGATTGTTGTTGGTTGGTGGGTGGTTGCTATGGCGTTGCTGGGGTGTTCTGGGTGGTTGCTAGGGGGTTGCTGGCTGCTATGCGGTTGATAGGGTATTACTGGGGTGTGCTGGGTGGTTGCTAAGGGGTTGCTCGGTGGCTATTATGTTTTTTCTAGGGTTCTGAGTGGTTGCCAGGTTGTTGTTGGTTGGCAGGTGGATGCTATGCGGTTGTAATTGTATAGCTGAAGTGTTCTGGGTGGTTGCTAGGTTGTACTGGGTGGTTGCTAGGATATTGCTAAGGTGTGCTGGGTGGTTGTTAGGCATTCTGGGGGGTTGCTAGTGTATTCTGGGTGGTTGCTATGGGGTTGTTGGGGTGTTCTGTGTATTTGATGGGGTATTACTGGTTGCTATGAGGTTGTTAGAGTGTTTCTAAGGTGATTGGTGTGGTTGCTAGGGTGTTTTAAGACGGTTGCTAGGGGGTTACTATGCTGTTGCTGAATTGTTCTGCGTGATTGCCAGGTCATTGTTAGTTGGTAGGTGGTTGTTATGCAGTTGCTGGGGTGTTTTGGGTGGTTGCTAAGGGGTTGCTCGGTGGCTATTATGTTTTTGCCAGGGTTCTGAGTGGTTGCCAGGTTGTTGTTGGTTGGTAGGTGGATACTATGCGGTTGTAATTGTATAGCTGAAGTGTTCTGGGTGGTCGCTAGATTGTACTGGGTGGTTGCAAGGATATTGCTTAGGTGTGCTGGGTGGTTGTTAGGCATTCTGGGCGGTTGCTATGTGTTCTGTGTATTTGCTGGGGTATTACTGGTTGCTATGAGGTTGTTGGAGTGTTTCTAAGGTGATTAGTGTGGTTGCTAGGGTGTGTTGGACGGTTGCCAGGGGGTTACTATGCTGTTGCTGAATTGTTCTGCGTGATTGCCAGGTCGTTGTTAGTTGGTTGCTATGCAGTTGCTGGGGTGTTTTGGGTGGTTGCTATGCAGTTGCTATGGTGTTCTGGGTGGTTGCTAGGGCTCAAAAATGTTCTGGGTTCAACATAAGTTCAGCTGTATGTGCAGCATCTGTGTCATTATGTTGATCACCACAGAAAATAATGTCAGCTTGTGAAAACAAGCACAAATCACATTTACAGTAACAATTACAGAGAGTCTGTGGGGCAAAAGACAAGTACACAGAGAAAAACAGTGTGTGTGGGTTATACTGAACCCAAAATATCCAACTAAAATGCATTTATATGACTTTAAATGATCCTCATTCAGACATTTTCCCATGAGTCCCTCCGAAGTAAATGTTCTTCTGTTTGTTTGGATGTTTCTGTCTAATGCGAGTCAGTTTTGTACAAAAATCTCTGGTGTGTAACAATGTTTTATGATCATTAGACTCTTGTATTTCGAGCTGCAGGCAGGTTTTGTGGTCTGATGCGTTTTGTTATTAGTAATTTTTGAGGTTTCATGTTTTAAAACACGAGGGTCTTCTGAGAAATACGAGCCACGTCACAGTGTTTTACCGCGGTAGATGAGCTGCAGGCAGGTTTAGGGTTGCGGTAAATCAGCGTCTGTTTAAGCCTGGACTCGATGCTCACACACTCCAGAAAGCTTTTTAAGTATTAACCAGAGTAGCGTTTGAGGAATGTGTGTGTTTGTGTCTGGATCCACTGAAGCCGGATCACATATTTCAGTGTTTAAGAGCCGGAATATCAGTGTTTCCGCCACATTTATAAAGTGTGCTGGAATAATGAAAACAACTTGAGCCCGTAAAGTGCATTTTTACTTTTAGATGGAGTCATAAATACACACACGCACGTCTTGCAGTAATTGGTGGTTTAATGCTGCGTGACAGTTAGCGTTTGTCTTTCTGAACTGAAGCTGCGCTCGGAGAGGAACAGCAGAACCTGGATCATCATCATGTATGAACACACACATCCTCGTCACGTCGTGTTGCAGGCTTTTCTGATCCAACAAACCGACAGTTATAACAAATAATATTAGATCTCAGAGAGGATTATCAGTCTATCACTGCATGCTTGTGTTTGTGCAGGACAAGGCAGATCATTCCGGTTGCTGTGTGTGTGTGTGTGTGTGAGAGAGAGAGAGAGAGAGAGAGAGAGAGAGAGAGAGAGAGCAAGAGTGAGTGAGTGAGTGTGTGTGTGTGTGTGTGTGTGTGTGAGAGAGAGAGAGAGAGAGAGAGAGAGAGAGAGAGAGCAAGAGTGAGTGAGTGAGTGTGTGTGTTTGTGTGTGTGAGAGAGAGAGAGCAAGAGTGAGTGTGTGTGTTCGTTTGTGTGTGTGTGTGTGTGAGAGAGAGAGTGAGTGTGTGTTTGTGCTACATCCATGTATGCATGCGTGTGTGTGTGTGTGTGTGTGTGTGTGTGTGTATGAGTGTGTGCGTGTGAGTGTGTGTGTGTGTGTGTGTGTGTGTGTATGAGTGTGTCTGTGTGTGTGTGTGTGTGTGTGTGCGCGTGTGTGTGTGTGTGTGTGAGTGAGAGAGAGTGAGTGTGTTTATGCGTACATGCATGTGTGTGTGTGCGTGTGTGTGAGAGAGAGAGTGTGTTTGTGCGTACATGCATGTATTCATGCGTGAGAGTGTGTGTAGTTGAGTGTGTGTGTGTGTGTGTGTGTATGTGTGTGCGTGCGTGCGTGTGTGTGTGTGTGTGTGTGTGTGCGCACGTGTGTGTGTGTGATTGTAAAAAGTCGATGCACAGATAATTTAGTTTGTTTGAATCTCATCTCACAAATTAGACGACCAAGGCATTTTATTTGCTTTTAATTTGCAACAAATCAATGTGCTGTAGTTTGCAGCTGCGCGTCACACACACTCTCGTGGCGTTTGCTGTGAGTAAAGACAATAAAAGACAGAATCAGTCACTGTTGCAGCAAACATCACACTGATATAAAGCTGCTGTGTGTAAAACAGAACTGATAATGATTGTTTCCAAACAGGTTCATCAAGCACATCTGGTTATAAAGCTCTTCTACATGATTTCTGCATCATTAAAAAAATTACAGCTACAATGATCTATACAGTAAATGCACAAATGTTCATTTAAAAAAAATAAGGTAATCTACAACTAAACAAATTTGCATAGAAAACAGCTGTTTTTGAGTTAAATTACAGTATCTTAAATACTAAACAAATACAGTAAGTGCAGAAATAGGTTTCCAAACAATGTCTGAGCATTCAAAAATCAAGATATATTTACTCTCGAAGCTAAATGATTTTTTATTTTTTTTGAAGTGCACATGTAGCAGATGCTGTTTTCCCTCTGAATCTTCACGAGCTGCAGATGTGTAGTTTCCCTCGGACTGATTAGAGCAGGTCATGTGAGATCTTCACCTTCAGTCTGCATGTGAATAACACACTTGACATTGTACATGATGAAGGTTTGGACTGGATCCCTGTGGACTCGCTGTGGTGATTATCTCACTGAACATGTGGAGCGTCTGTGTTCCATCAGAGTAACCTGGGGTTTCTTATGGATGCCTTACATTCAATAATTGTTTCATTTCTTGCATTCTAATTTTCAATGCAAATTTCAGCCCTGTGTGTCATGCATTTAAAAACACACACACACACACACACACACATATAGGGCCCTATCATACACCCGATGCAAGGCAGCGCAAGTGTGTTTCAGCCCTACGCAATTTTCATTTTTACGTCCTGCGACACGTTGTTTAAATAGTGCATTTGCTCCATCTGTGGCCCATGGGCGGCGGGTCTGAGAACGAGTGTGTGTTCAGGCGCATTGATGGAGCGTTGCAGTTTTGAGGAACTGAAATAGACTTGAGGCGCAATATTTTTTTTGTCATATAAAGAGCATGTTAGTAATATGCGCCTATAGCCTGGCTAACGTCAGACCACGTCTCGTTGACATTGAGACGTGGTCTGGGAACCACATGTTCATTTTCTCGTATTTGAGGCGTGGTTTACGAATGCCCAGAGCCGTTTATTGGGTGCTACGAATGTCTATGCAATGCGCCTGTACGTAGCTCATAGCCAATCGTTTCAGTTATACCAGATGACTAGGGGTGTAACGGTTCACAAAATTCACGGTTCGGTTCGATACGATACACTTGTCACGATTCGGTACGTTTCCGATACAGCAAAAAGAAAGAAATGCCAGAGAAATTTCCTTGATTTAATTTTTTTAATTATATTTTTATTAAAACTAACATCATAAAGTATGATATTTTTTTACTTTGAGCAATGATGGAGCTATACTTGACTTTTCTTAGGAGCTTATAAAACAAAACAGCTCCTTGGACAAAATGAAATGTAATATTGTAGTAGTTATAAACAGGTTTATTTTATTTTAGTTCAGATTAACATTTGAGGGCAGCAATTGTATTCATAATGTCAAAATAAAACCGACGTAATGTTACTTGAAAGCATTATAGCCTACTATTCCTGCCACACTCCCATGGTTACAGTTAGTAGCAGGGCCGTAGCTAGAGGATTCGGGGCCCCCTGAAAAAATATTGATGTGGGCCTCCACCAATATCATATACTGTACAATAGATGAACATGGAGGCCCACATAACAGAAGATGGTGATGTTGTTGTAAAACCTTTATTTTAAAAGTTAAATGTTTATATAAAAATTACAACTAATAAAAACTGACAAAAAAGCAAGAAATTGTTAAATAATAATAAAACCAATTTTTAAAAAGTAATATTTTTTTTCCCCATCAGTCTGTTATAATTCATAAATCAAAAAGTAAACATTTAGAAATTGACATTTAGAACATTTAGAAATTGTCGGTATATACAGCCTAATATTTTATAATGAAAAATAGCCTACACAATCAAGATAGACTATTTACTTTTTATTTATTAAATCCAGGAAATTGGTTAATGAAACATGGATTAAAATGAAGATACAATTAATACAAAACGAAATTCGCTTTAAAGAAAGGCTTTGTGCTTCTGTTTGAGGTCTCTGAAAGCGGCACTAAAAGACTTTCACAGAGTGTTCGCGTCCGTAATGGAGAACTGTCACGTAACATTGTTGGCGCCCCATACAATAGCAGCATGTTGAAATGATGTGCCAGAATGCGTTTTCTATTAGGCTACAATGAACATATTGTACAGTAGCCTATCAGATAAGGTCAGGTTTGCCGAAGTGCGTTTAATTTAGGCTATTTATTTATTTTTGTCCCTGTGCGCCGATCGGAGAGGAGTTCACTGCTGATATTCTGAGAGCTTCTAGTCTCGCGGCTGTCATCAGCAGCGCCTTGTATCGCCCAATCAGCGGATGGCGGGTGGGTGCGGTTTTGAAAAATGGTCAAAAACGTTGGTGCGAATGGATGGCGGACGGATGATGGGTTTTGTGATGCGGTTGCGGATGAAATAATAGCTCATCCGCGCATCTCTACAATCCGGCTAGTCCCGTAGATGGTCTGCTTTAACCTCACACACACACAGCTTTAACCTAACACACGCGCACACACACACACACACACACACACATCTTTAACCTCGTGCACGAGCAGATATGTTTCCTCGCTAGAGAAGCGTTCAGTTTTTCCGCTTACTAATTCCGTCCTGTAAACAGTGAACCCACCGCGGCGCGAGCGCAACTGGGTTTTAAAGGGAATGTGTGATGAGACTCTGGTTGGTTTATTGCACGTTACGCCCAAAACACACCCATTACTACTTAAGAGAATAGAGACGACACACACCCATTACTCATTAGAGACACAGCCATTAGAATAGAGACGACTGTTTTAGACCAGCGCCGGGAGCGCCGACCATTTGTCCCGTCGTTAAACCAGCAGAAGTGGATTCAGACACACACTAAGTGAGCTTTAGACCAGCGATTCCCAAACTGTGGTCCGTGAGGGTACTGCAGGTGGTCCGTGAAAAGGCAAAATAAAATATAAAATAATATTTTTTTTACCTTCATTTTACCAGGAAATTCCCATAAAAAAGTAAAAAGAATATGTAGGCCTATATTTATATAAAATGTAAATTAAATTGTCAAGTTATTGTGTGATTACTAAAATAGGCTAGTGGCGCTCGGCCGTGACGTTCAAGCTCAGTGTCGTCAGAGCCACAACATGGATCGGTGGATAGCAACAGGTTAGGTGAGCATTTATTTAGTTGTTTGTTTTTAATATAGGCCTATATTAGACAGACGATACAAAGAGGAAGGGAAAGATGTGGAGGGTGACAAAGGAGGATATTACGTTCATATTGGGCTGGCAAATAGACTCCAATGGCTTTTCCTTTTGCCAACTTTCTTTTATTTTTAACCTGGAGTAACGTTAGGCCTACTGTGTTTTCATTAAATGTGTATAGGGCAGAGGCAAATATGTTCTCATTATCACATCACATGCATAGCCTTTATAGGCAGTTTAGGCCTATATGAAACGAAATGTTTATAAATGGAATGAATAAGGCCTGTTATTATTTTAATTTCCAGTTAATGTTAGTTTCTTGATCTCGTGTTTCTGAAATGTTTTGCGGATGTCCTGTTAAGTGGACAAACTCAAGCCTACTTTTTGAGGACTTACGTTAATAATCCCCAAAGGTTTTGAAATGCTGACTATATCCAAGTGTTCTTATTACTGTATAGATTTTAAACTCCATTGCTATTGAAATAAGCCTGTTGTTCAAATGAACCTGTTTATGCCCTCGGGCGCTTGAGTAAATAAATAAATAAAATATGTGGCAGCCGTTGTGTGCAGTAAACTGTCTTTAACAAGCTTGTTGTACTGATGTGATGACCAGTTATAGTTTTAGTGCTAGTTAGCCTATTTAGAGGTGTGGATTAATTCAAGTAGGACTGTGTAGACATATTTTATTATGTGTATTATGAGGTGGTCCACGAAAATTCTTGATTACAAATAGTGGTCCACACACACAAAAAGTTTGAAAACCCCTGCTTTAGACCATGCGCTCAGATCTAAATAGGGCCCGTGATGTTTTATAGGAAAGAATGTGTCATGTCAAAAAAGTCAAATGAAAAGCAAATGTGTTTTTGTTTTTGCAGGTGAACGAGGAGACGGTGGAGAGACTGGTGTTGCAGTATCCACACATTGTGTTCAGTACAGTGATGCAGGACTGTAAGAGAACGCTGGAACGAGCCTATCAGATGGGCTGGAGCCCTAACACATCCACGGCCTCCTAACACACACACACACACACACACACCTGTCCATGACGCCACTGCACAGTCATTATCATAACTATGCCGTTTATTCCGCCTTCCTTTATCAAATGACATTATGCAGCAGCAGCATCAATATTATGCTTTGAGCCGTTTGATTTGAACGTGAATAAATATGTTCATGCACACACACACACACACACACACACACACAGGATTCTGACATGCAGCGCTGCATTCATTTACATTAACTAAGCTCATCAGAAACTTGTTCAGCTCATATTTTACTCTAAAATCGAGAGAGAGAAATAAGAACTACCATTGTTTGTCTTTTGCATTTTGCATTAGGGAAAAAAAGCTTTTTGGACCACAGGATTTTTGCATTTTGATATTTCCCTGCCACTCACATTAAGTGACGCATCTGGACGTTTCACGTTTATGTTATTTGTTTGTTATTCTCATTATTGTCGAAGGTGATTTTCATTAGATTCTCATTACTGAAACACACACACGTTTACTGCACTTCTGGACAAATACTGTAACAAAAATCAGCGTAGTACAGATTCAACCATGATGTAGAAATTACATTTAGTATTATTGTTATTATAATTCATATTATTATTTGCATTGCAGTAATGATGATTTGAGGGTATATGTTAATTTACATTAAGTTTACATTTTATTCACTGCAAAAAATTATGTTTTTCTCTCTCGTTTTCCAGCACAAATATCTAAACATTCTTAAATCAAGAGACATTTACTGAGAAGAAGCAAAATCACTGAAGATATTAAGTCTTGTTTAATGAAAAAAATGCACCAAAATGAATATATGAAGAACAAATATCTGCCAATGGGGTCAGAAAAATAACCTTCATTCAAAGGGAAAATATGTTTATTTATTTTTAAATTAAAAATAAGCAAGACGACTTATTCTGAAAAAAAAAAACTGAGTTTATGCTTAAAAATATATATATATGCCAAATGGGTCAGAAAAAATAATCTAGTTTTCCCTTGAATTAAGTTTGTTTTGGCAGATATTAAGCACAAATTATTTTTTATTTTTTTAATCAAGACTTAAAATCTTCAGTCATTTTGCTTTTCAAATAAATGTACCTTGATTTAAGAATTTATTTATATATTTGTGCTGGAAAACAAGACAAACCTGTTGATATTAAAATCAAGTTGCATTGCAAAAAAATCCAAAAAAAATCTTAATTTTCTTAATGCAAAATATTTCTCTCTGGTGATTTTGGGGTGAATGTGTCACAAATCTCCTCTTTAGGCTTCCGTTAGTTAGAGTTCATTTAGACCCGTTCCACTTTGATTAGAAAGACACCGTCTCTGTTTCGAAGTGTGAAGCGCTGTTAGTCGAGGCCGGGGTCGAGCGTGGTTATGTGTTCGTGTCGTAGATCTAGACGTGGAGACGCAGGACGTGATGTGGATTTCATTTGAGGTGACGTCGTTTACTCTTGTGAATCTGTAACCCTGTGGTTTGGAGTTTGTTTGGATGTAAACTGATTTTTGTGTTCAGTTTTTTGAGATATATCCTCCATATGGAAGTTTGCATAGCCTGTGAATATTTGATGATGATGATGATGATGGAGTGTGACTTATATAAGAGATGCTGAGTTTGAAGTAGAGAGGTTAGTTACGTTACTCATCTACACGTCTTCTATTTTCTCTTTCAGACGAGCAGGGTATTTTTATACGGTGTCCGTAGCGCTCGCTCGTGAATGCAGGAAGACTTTAGTCACAGTCTTCATCTTTTACTGTACTGGGGGATTTGAGTCAATTAAAAACCACGATTCTACTCCACGGGCTCCTGGTGTCATTTGAATCGAGCGTGTGTGTGTGTGTGTGTGTGTGTTTGAGAAGGAAACGACGAGAAGCTCTGGATCTGCTGAAGCTTCTCAGTCGTTCGGGATATGTTTATTAAATGTTATGCTTTCAGATTCTAATTAAACACGGTTTAAATGCATCCCACAGAATCCCAGAGATTTTAATCACAAATTCAAGTCAAAATGTGAAAAGTTTTCCGTTTCTCTCTGGGTTATTAAAGTAGAGTGATTTTATTTGATTTGATTTGACATAAAATTAAATAATAAGGTAACACTTTACAATAAGGTTCGTTAGTTGACATTAGTTTACTACATTAGTTAACATGAACTAATAATGAACTGCACGCATACAGCATTTATTAATCTTTGTTAATGTTAATTTCAACATTTACTAATAGTTTATTAAAATCTTATTAACATTAGTTAATGCACTGTGAACTAACATGAACAGCTGTATTTTTATTAACTAACATTAACACAGATTAATAAATACTGTAACAAATCTATTGCTCTTTGTTAGTTAATATATTAACTAATGTTTAATAAATGAACTGTATTGTAAAGTGTCACCAATAATAATAAAACAATTGAGTAGAAATTCTTCTTCTTTATATATTTGAATATACATAATGACATAAATACATGTATATAAATGTATAACTTTACTGTATGACATAAATATGTGTGTAATTAAATAACATTTAAACATTTTCTGTGGATATGGAGCTCATTGTTTTTTTTTTAATTAATTGTTCTTATTTTTCTTGTTTATTTATTTATTTTTAATGGCAAACAAGAAGTTGACTACGCCATAAACAAATATAATAAATATTTATTATGTTTCCAGAGATGTTATCAAATTCAACTCAAAATGTGAAAAGTTTATCATTTATGTCTGGGTTATAGTAGTGATTTTATTTTACTTAAATACATAAATATATATATATTTTAGTAAACAAATAAAATAATTTTATATATACTGTATATAGGCCTATATATATATATATAATGACATGAATGTATGTGTGTAATTATATAAATGTTTCTATTTTTTATATAGAAACATTTTCTGTGGATATGAAGCAGTTTTTAAAATGTTTTTTATTGTTTAATGTTGTTTATTTTTGGTGGTGAAAAAGTTGATGTCATGAACAAAAAATTATAATGGTGGTATTACTTTTTTCTTCTGACAGGCTTTGAAATAGAACCATGTAAACACAATGAATTTTATAATCAGAATATTATTAGTATTTTGTTTTAAAAAAAATATGTGGTTATAATATGTTGTATTTATCTATCTTTATTATTTAAATATTTGAACTGTAAAGTACTTTTACACTGTATTTTTTAACTGCATTTATTTTATGCTGATTTAAAATAATTTTATTTTAGTTGTATTTCCTTTTACTGTAATGCATTGAATTACAGCAGTACAGTAATGAAAATCATCACTCAAAATATGATAATCTTAAAACAATAACACACCTGGACAAGTTACAGTAATTAATTGTTCTTAATTGTCATGGAAGTGAAGTCATAATGCAAAATGGTCCTAAAATTTGTTGGGTTTTTTTGTTCAGCCAAATGCAACTTTTTATTAAAAAATTATTAAAATAATAATAATACTTTTTGTTTTGCCAAAAACTTTTAAAATAGTGTTAAATCAGGCAAAACCTTTATAAAATAAAATAAAAAGAGCTTTATTTGCTCTTAGATGTTTCTTTAGAGTTAAATGCAGACATGAAGTCTGTGATCTGTGATGATTTTGACTGACAATATTCAATATTGATTCGGCTGTTGATCATAACCAGGCCGTTTTGAGGATATTTGTGAAGGTTGAAAGTGTCTGTTTGACGCCTGATGAGAAACGGCCTTCACTCGAGTAATTAGATCTCTAAATATTCATGTGGTCATTAAACTCTGAGCGGGTTTCCAGAACCTCTGACCGGGAAGGACGTTTGTCCCGTCGTGTGGAAGATCATACAGGTGAAACTGGAAAATATGGTGCAAAAGTTCATTTATTTCAATAATTCAACTTAAAAGGTGAAACTAATATATTATATAGACTCATTACATGCAAAGTGAGATATTTCAAGCCTTTATTTGTTATAATTGTGATGATTATGGCTTACAGATATGAAAACCTTTTCACAATATTCTAATTTTGAATTTGGGGTTTTCATAAGCTGTAAAAATTATACCAAATAAAGGCTTGAAATATCTCACTTTGCATGTAATGAGTCTATATAATATAGTAGTCTCACCTTTTAAGTTGAATTGAAGTTTGAACTTTTGACTGATATTCTAATTGTTCGAGTTTTATCTGTAAGTGTGTGAATCACGATCACACTTTCACAGAGTCCAGTGATGGGAATACCAGGGTACTTTTACAGGACCTCATTGAAACCTGTTTGTGGTTCTTCTCATGTGTTTCAGTAATAGGTGTGTTTTCCCCCAGACGTCGTGTCGTTGGATGATGTTTGAGACAGGAACTCAAGGCTGATGTCGAAAGGCGATGGGTTTAACACACACGTCGTTCCTGAAGGACAAATTGAGGCTTTGAGAAATCTAGTTAGCTTTGTTTACCGACCTTTCCTTCAGTCCGAACGCCTCGTCGCCAGACACACGTTATCCAGCACACACTGCATCAATACACACGTCTGACCTTCTGAGTTTCAATGCAAAACACACAATATACATATAATATCTGCGGATCCAACGGCAGGTTTCTTTGGTTGTTGATGTTAAAAGTCATGTGTCCAATCAATTAATCTGGTAGTAATATTGGTAATGATTAATTAATACTTAATATTATTTTATTATATATATATATAACACTATTTATACGGTATATTTTATTATACTAAATACACATAACAAAAGGTATTATATATATATATATATATATATATATATATATATATATATATAAATAAATTACTTAAATTTAATCTTTGGTAATATAATTTAGGCCTGGAATTTATATAGATCAGTGGTTATTAAATGTATATATTTCTCTACAGTATTTTAGCACAAATTACTTGATAATAGTAGTAATGATTAATTAATGTTTATTTAAATGTTTTATATTATTTATATATTAACACTATTTATTCTGTATATCTTCATTTGTTTGTATATCTTCTGCATCCTAATATTTTTTAGATCTGCTTCATTTTTAGATTTCAATTAAAAATTAAAAAAATGATAATTTAAATTAAAACATATTTTATTGTAGTTTTTATTATCAGAATTTTCATCTTATATTATATATCACTGTTTATATTTTTACATTTTGCTTTTGTTTATATTTTCATTTAAGCAGTTCATCTATAAACATGATGTTCTTCCTCAGTGTTTCTGTCTCGTTTTCCAGCACAAATATCGAAATATTATTAAATCAAGAGACATTTACTGGAGAAGAAGCAAAATGACTGAAGATGTTAAGACTTGTTTAGATTTACGGATAGATGGATGGATGATGGATGGATGGATGGATGGATGGATGGATGGATGGATGGATGGATGGATGGATGGATAGATGGATGGATGGATGGATGGATAGATGGATGGATGGATGGATAGATAGATAGATATACGGATGGATGGATGGATAGATAGATATACGGATAGATGGATGGATGGATAGATAGATATACGGATAGATGGATGGATGGATAGATATACGGATAGATAGATATACGGATAGATGGATGGATAGATAGATATACGGATGGATGGATAGATAGATATACGGATGGATGGATAGATGGATGGATAGATAGATAGATAGATAGATAGATAGATAGATAGATAGATAGATAGATAGATAGATAGATAGATAGATAGATGGATAGATAGATGGATGGATGGATGGATGGATGGATGGATGGATGGATAGATAGATACACGGATGGATGGATAGATAGATAGATATACGGATGGATGGATGGATAGATAGATAGATATACGGATAGATGGATAGATGGATGGATAGATAGATATACGGATGGATGGATAGATAGATATACGGATGGATGGATGGATGGATAGATAGATAGATAGAAAGATAGATAGATGGATGGATGGATGGATGGATGGATGGATGGATAGATAGATAGATAGATAGATAGATAGATAGATAGATAGATAGATAGATAGATAGATAGATAGATAGATAGATAGATAGATAGATAGATTTGTCTTCTCTTGTTTATGTTTATACAACATTGCATATAAAAATATACACGCGCTGATCTAGACGACCGTCCTTGGCTTTGAAAAACATAATTTTGTTTTTAAGCTTCAGAAAAAATTAATGTTTCTAATCAAACTCTACAGTATGTTTGTCACAAATTAATCTGGCACATGGTAATATTTAATGGTATGCATTAAAGATTACATTTATGCGTTCGCATTGTGTCCACGGCTGCATTTTACTGCATCACTGCATTCTGGGAATC
>JARWKJ010000017.1:1759701-1769701 GCA_029959095.1 Rhinichthys osculus
TTCTGTGCTGCTGAACGGCCCTTATATATATACACTCACCGGCCACTTTATTAGGTACCCCATGCTAGTAACGGGTTGGACCCCCTTTTGCCTTCAGAACTGCCTCAATTCTTCGTGGCATAGATTCAACAAGGTGCTGGAAGCATTCCTCAGGGAGTTTGGTCCATATTGACATGATGGCATCACACAGTTGCCGCAGATTTGTCGGCTGCACATCCATGATGCGAATCTCCCGTTCCACCACATCCCAAAGATGCTCTATTGGGTTGAGATCTGGTGACTGTGGAGGCCATTTTAGTACAGTGAACTCATTGTCATGTTCAAGAAACCAATTTGAAATGATTAGAGCTTTGTGACATGGTGGAAGTAGCCATCAGAGGATGGGTACATGGTGGCCATAAAGGGATGGACATGGTCAGAAACAATGCTCAGGTAGGCCGTGGCATTTAAACGATGCCCAATTGGCACTAAGGGGCCTAAAGTGTGCCAGGAAAACATCCCCCACACCATTACACCACCACCACCAGCCTGCACAGTGGTAACAAGGCATGATGGTTCCATGTTCTCATTCTGTTTACGCCAAATTCTGACTCTAACATCTGAATGTCTCAACAGAAATCGAGACTCATCAGACCAGGCAACATTTTTCCAGTCTTCAACTGTTCAATTTTGGTGAGCTCTTGCAAATTGTAGCCTCTTTTTCCTATTTGTAGTGGAGATGAGTGGTACCCGGTGGAGTCTTCTGCTGTTGTAGCCCATCCGCCTCAAGGTTGTGCGTGTTGTAGCTTCACAAATGCTTTGCTGCATACCTCGGTTGTAACGAGTGGTTATTTCAGTCACTGTTGCCCTTCTATCAGCTCGAACCAGTCTGGCCATTCTCCTCTGACCTCTGGCATCAACAAGGCATTTCCGCCCACAGAACTGCCGCTCACTGGATGTTTTTTCTTTTTCGGACCATTCTCTGTAAACCCTAGAGATGGTTGTGCATGAAAATCCCAGTAGATTAGCAGTTTCTGAAATACTCAGACCAGCCCTTCTGGCACCAACAATCATGCCACGTTCAAAGTCACTCAAATCAACTTTCTTCCCCATACTGATGCTCGGTTTGAACTGCAGGAGATTGTCTTGACCATGTCTACATGCCTAAATGCACTGAGTTGCCGCCATGTGATTGGCTGCTTAGAAATTAAGTGTTAACGAGCAGTTGGACAGGTGTACCTAATAAAGTGGCCGGTGAGTCTCTATATATATATATATATATATATATAAAATATATAAACTCAAATATTCTCACGTTTGATATCTAAATGCTCATCTGAACTCAGCATCGTAATTAAAATGTGCTGAATTAATATTCAGATGAAACTCATGAAAGGATCCTGTTCATATTTCACTCTTTAATCATTTCAACACAAATCTCTGTGTCCAGACTGAGCTCTTTACGGTGATGAGAATGAGATTATAGAAATGGAAACGGAGGATGGATGTGCTTGTTTCATAACATAAACATCCTAAAAATACACTTAATTTTCTTTATGCTAAATTATCATTTATTTCTTCAGGTTTTGGGGCTGAAATATACACTCTAAAAAATGCTGGGTTGTTTCAACCCAAATTTGGGTCAAATATGGACAAACCCAAATGTTGGGTTAAAAATGTAATTTAAAATTTTAACCCAACTTTCACTTTCAACTGTAAATGTTTTAATTACATTTTTAACCCAACATTTGGGTTTGTCCATATTTGACCCAAATTTGGGTTGAAACAACCCAGCATTTTTTAGAGTGTATGACCTAAACGGGGAGAATCACGAATTCAACACTAACACTTGTTCTTTAAAATATTATTTTCTGTGCATGTTTCTTTTAGGTGAAATGTACTGTAAAAACGGTAGCAGTATTAAAATGTATCTTAAATTTACAGTAATTTTTTTTTAAACTTCAATATACCAAATTGCTTGAATCTTTCTTGTTACCTGACAACCTTAAAATGACAAAATCATGAATCAAATCATAAGTAGCTTTTCCACATAAGGTGCAAAACACAACGATATACACATTACTGGTTAAAATAAACATAATCATTCAATTGAAAAATCAGTCACCAATTCTAGGAATCCCACCGTGTTTTTTTTGTTTTGTTTTTTTACTGTAAATTGTACTTTCACTTCCACAAACTGTAAATTTACTGTTAAATGACACAAAATGTCCCTTTATTACAGTTTTCACCATAGAGAACATATTGTTAACCAAGTAATGGGGTTTAACTGTAGCATTTTTAGTCTTTTGCCATTAAAATGACTTTTTACAGTAAAAAAATTCAGCTTATTGAACTACAATACAGTATTTTCTTCTGAAAATGCTTTCTTTACTCTTCTTTCTGTGTTTCTAGCCTGCGAGCTCATTTGGAAAAGAGAAGTGTGTGTTTGTGTGCGATAGAAAGAGCCGGATCTATTAAATCAGATGGTGAACATCAAACCAGTCTCTGAACGCTCGTCCACCCAATCGATTCCTCCAGCCCTGTTAAAAAGCTCAGGTTTGTGTCAAACGGCCTCATGTTAAAGCTTTTGTTCAAACACACACATTTCTGTGCTTCTTTTGTGCGTTTCAGAGTCTCTAGCAAAACGGAAATCCATGGTTTCATGAGTTCATGTTGAAGATAAATCGCTCAGTCAAGCTGCTCGTTTGGAGATACAAAACCTCGAATGTCGTGAATGAAAACCTCAAACAATGCAAAACACCACCAATGCATTCATATCTGACAGAGCTATTGATCTGACAGGAACGAGGCGTTTCAATAAAGACGTTAGCTAGCTATTTCAATCACTGAATAACTACTGTCAAATCTCAAACCCGGTAGAACATTAAAATAACCGTCTAGAGAATCGTCTAATAAAACACAAACCCTTTCTGCTCGTATGTATTGATCAGCATTTTTTGTGTTCCAGTAAATATAGGCCTATATATAGACCCGGTTGGATGTTTAAAATGCGTCCCGTAAAGATAAAGGCAATTGGAAAATGGATGGTGGCTTTTAGTTCAGTAAGTGGACGCGCATTTGGCCGTCGCTCTGCTTCTGAAATGTGCCGTCGTATAAACCCTTATTTCTGCTGCAAGCCCAGACGTGGGTTCATGTCGTTTGATCCAATCATTGTACACAATGCTTTTACAGAGGACGGATCGGCGGGTCGAGCCGATGTCAATTGTGTAGCAATTTTCCACCGGCGAAACCTGAAGCCTCAGTAATTCGACAACAGTTCAAGGCGCGAGAACGCCACACAATCCCATATTTGAGATGTAATGTGATTTTCTGTTCCTGCTGTTTCTTTCCCCTCGACTGATGTCCTGCACCATCTGAGCTACAACCATCATCATCATCATCATCATCATCATCACACTCTTGATCTTGTTCTGCGGTTTACATGCAAACGCTGATAATGCCATCAGGATAAACGCTTGTTTTCTTCTCCACACAGCAGGAGTTTCCTTCAAAAGAGCTTTTGTTTGTCGTATAGGAAACATCTCACCTTAGTTTTGTTCTCTGCTACTGGAGTTCAAATGAAAGACTCGTGTCATGGACAGATGCACAGCTGTGTTTATAAGTGATGAGCTTATGATCTCAGAAGCCCAAACACACCATCGTTTACCAGCTCACACTCTTCAGTTTCTCACAGCAGCAGAATGTGTGAAACACCAACAGACCAGTGGTATTTTACTATCATTATATATTTATTCATATTTTGAATAGCATTTATATTTTGAGTTATAAGTTTTAGTAATTTTGTGCTTATGTCATTTTTATTACTTTTTTATATAGCTTTATTTTTATTTCACATTCTAGTCATTTTATACGGAAGCGTATTGCATTCACTTGAGGAAAAAAATCTACTCTGTTTTTCTGAATTAACGAGTTAATATCTCAGAATTACGAGATCATTTTTCATGGATAAAAGTTTTTGCTCTGTTTTTCAGAATTAATGACTTGATTATCTCAAAATGATGAGTAACTCATTAATTCATAAAAACAGAGTGAAAAAAAAATGTTTTTCAAGAAAAAATGATCTCATAGTTCTGAGATATTAACTCGTTAATTCAGAAAAACAGAGCAAAAACTTTTTTCCATGAAAAATATCTCGTAATTCTGAGATAATTTACTCGTTAATTCAGAAAAAGATTTTTTTCCTCAAGTGAATGCAATACGCTTCCGTAATTTTAGTACTTCAAGGCAAGGCAACATTTATGACTTCATATAATATGTATGTTTTATAACTTCAAGTACCAAAACTAATTTTAATAGTTGTATTTTTAGTTAACAATAACAACATTAACAGGCATTTTTTTATTGTGCATGTAAGCATCCAGTTTCATTAGTTTTTAAAATCGTTTTCTTACTTTTTTTAAATTTCCATTTTAGCTTTAATAATGTTAGTACTTCAACTTAAATGTAGTTAAATGCCAAGGTAACATTTAATTTTTTTTAAAATTTTATTTCAGTTGTTCATTTCTAATATTTTACACTTTATTTAATTTGAGCTTTATTTTAATTATGGAAATTTTTTTTAGTAGTTTTAGTTAAAAACAACAACAATGCAAAAGAGCAGAACAGTTTGTGTCAGAACAAGCCGAATCCGAATCCTGTCGTTTCTCCTCATGCGCTTCATAACAAATGTATGACCTATGCATTTGTTTCATGAAATATCAATATAAATATAGCCTCAAGCTATAGACGTGGCCAAGCATGGCCTACATTTTAGTAAACACAATGACTTAAAGGTCAACTGAGGTACATTATGATGTATGGTGAAATTAAATAAATAAATAAACCAAGGTTTTTTTTTTTTTTGTGCTGTTAAAAATGTTCTTCATCCATCATTTTTCTCCGGGTCATAAGGCATTTTTTCCACCATAACCTCTAGCCTGAAATCACATTAAAACATTGATTATTGCAAATGCATGAAATTCATCATTGTGCTGCAAATCTTGCCATTATCTACAAAATTATCCTAGTCTTTCATTTCTCTTTAATTCCCAAACAGAACTATTGCACTCAATGTCATCATGATGTGAATCTGTTGATTTCAGTGGGATTGATGTGGTTTTGTTGCATTGCACCATTTGCTGTCCTAATTGATCAATGATCTGAAAATATGTGCTTCTAACAACATTTCAGTGGCCAAAAACTCTGGAAAACATTGGCTGTGAAAAGTTGGCTAGATGTTGAGGTTCAATATACTGAATGAAGTGTAGATTCACTTGCATTATTTATACACTCTTATTGTTGGGGGCCTTAAGCACATAAATAGGTCATTTCGCGCAAATTCATCTAAAAGCACCAAATTTGGCACAGATTTAGCTCAGGTCATACCGAACTGATTTAGCTAGGGCGCAGGAGCCAGCGACCCTCGGGGCCAAGATGGCGGCCAAATCCAATATGGCCGCTGCCCGAAAAGGGTTCCGGCTATAACTTTTGAACCAAAAGAGTTACAAATACAAACTTGATATGTTTTTCAGCTTAATTGATCATGGGAAACACATAGGAATGTTTATATTTATGACCCAGTATATATGGACCCTTTGATCCTCCAATTCCAATATGGCCGCTGTTCAAAAAAGCAGTTTGGGCTTTAAAATGGGGCCTTACACCCCATTGTTAGCGCAAATTCATCTACAAGCATTAAATTTGGCACAGATGTAGCTGAGGGCATACGGAAATGATTTAGCCAGGGCGCCCAAGCCAATGGTCCCTGAGACCAAGATGGCCGCCAAATCCAATATGGCCGCTGCCCGAAAAGGGTTCCGGCTATAACTTTTGAACCAAAAGAGTTACAAATACAAACTTGATATGTTTTTCAGCTTAATTGATCATGGGAAACACATAGGAATGTTTATATTTATGACCCAGTATATATGGACCCCTTGATCCTCCAATTCCAATATGGCCGCTGTTCAAAAAGGCAGTTTGGGCTTTAAAATGGGGCCTTACACCCCATTGTTAGCCCAAATTCATCTACAAGCACTAAATTTGGCACAGATGTAGCTGAGGGCATACTGAAATGATTTAGCCAGGGCGCCCGAGCCAATGGTCCCTGAGACCAAGATGGCGGCCAAATCCAATATGGCCTCCGCCTGAAAGGGATTCGGCTATAGATTTTGAGCCAGATGATACACAAATACAAACTTGATGTCTATTTTACCTTTTTTTTGACCATGGGAAACCCATAGGAATACTTACATTTATGATTGGGTATAAATGTAAGTCAGGACCCCCAAATTCCCTAAGCTCAATACGGCCCCTGTCCGAAAAAGGGGTTTGGCTACAAATTTTTAACCAAATGCTCTACAAATGAGGATGTAGTGTCTATTTTATGTTTATTGGCCACAGGAAGTCAGTTTGCATATTTATATGTATGCTTGTGTAAGTCTGGAACCTGTATTCTTTTCAAGACTGTGGTTGAAAATCCTTTTTTACCACAACTTTGAAGGTTATTCTCAATGTTGATTAATTTCCTTATAAAGTGAAATGCTTTTCAGTGTACCAAAGGTGAATACATTTCAAAGTGTAATCATATACGAAAGAATAAGACACAATTATTATTGCAAGGCAATATTTATATTAGTTCAAATTGTTAAAAGAATAATAGTCAATTTGTCCACAACTCTTAAATGTTTGTTTAGCATAACAAAAGAAACAGCAATAACAGGAAAAATTAAGTACTAAATAGTAGCTACTAAATAGAACCCTTTTTATAAGGTTATATAAAGAACCATGCTTTGAAAGTGTCATATAGGACCTTAAAAACATCAACATAACACTTTGGATTCACATTATTCACTTTGTGTGTTTTCTCTGATCCGATGGTGAAAACACCATGTGTAAATGCCTTCCCATTTGAAACCGATTGCAATCCGATCACACAAACCACTTCAGATTGATTAAAAGTAGTGAGACTAATGATCTTACCAGTGTTGATGCCACTCTTTCTCTCTCTCCTATCGCAAAATAAGCTGATAAATAAAATGCAGGTTATATCTGTTGCTTTCGTTGACGTGAACTCCGTTGAATTTGCATATATAGTACGGGAATTGAAGATTTACTGTGTTTTTGCATATTCATGCTGCCGAGTGTAAATGGAACAGTTTTAATGAATTGGATAGTAAAAAGTCTTTAGTCACCAGTGATCTACACTGTAAAAAATGATCACGATTTTAACGGTAAAAGACTAACGGTAAAAAACGTTAATTGGTTAACAGAAAGTTTCCTTACTATATACAATAAATGGTTTATTTAATGCAATTTTACCAAAATACCGTTAAATTTACAGTTTTTGGAAGTGAAAAAGTCATTTGGAAGTCATTGTATAATTTACAGTGAAAAACCGTAAATTGACATTCCCACAATTCCCTGCGTGACACTTCACATTTCATGTATTTTTGTTGAAATAACTGTTTCTTCATAGTTTTCTTAGTTTTTTTTTTCCTAATCAGTTATGTACATTAGGGTTTTATGTTACATTTAATGTTGTTAAATTAATGTTTATTGCATTTTTAAAATTTCATGTGTGTTACTATGATGGTGTTTAGTGTGTGTGAATGACACTGTGCAGCTTCTGTATATTAGCATTATCTTTCTTGTGGAAAATCTGATTGATCATGTGACTCTCATCACTGGTTGTCAGTGTATTACAATGATACAACACAGATATTAATACTTCAATAGGACGGTAAATTAACATTATATCAGATAATGAAATACGGTAAATACTGTAAATTTTAAGTTAAGTCTGTAAAACCGATAACGTTGCTACCGTATTTTTGACGGTAAATTTCTGGCAACCACAGCTGCTGTTTTTTTTACCGTAAAAATTACGGTTTATTTTTTACAGTGTAGAATAGTGTGACATGTTTCTAACTTCACATCAGTTTCTTCTCTGTAACCTCTTCCCATTTCGCACCCTTCATCTCTCCACACACACTGTTTGTCCCGCGAGCGGAGGGGAAATTGCCTCTGACCTGAGAAATTACATTAGAGCCATTATAAAGTCGTTGAGAGAGGATCAGACCGTCCTCCAAAGTACATACATATTTAATTTCTCCACACACACCATCAAAAACTCAAATGATGGAACAATGTTTGTGTCTAGTCTCCCAGTTATAGAAGACAAATCGGCTGGACAAGAACATTGCGGTCAAAGGCTTTGGCGGAAGATTTTGGCAGAACTCTTACGCTTTAGTTGAAGATTTCAGAGATGATGCTTTTCTTTATGAATATGGATATGATTAATGATTCTCTGGATGCTGATGTTTGCACATCCATGATCTCAGCCTATATACACACGTCAGTATTCCTCATTAGTCAGGGTTTGGGATTTTAACAAGTAATTGTTATAGCTTGTAACTCTTTCGTCACAGAAAGCTACGGCAAGCTGATTGGAAACAAGTTGATTATTATAAATATACTTCTATATTTTATTGTAATTCTATATTAACATTAATGGAACTTTCCTTTTTCGTTCCATTGAACAAAAGATTCTTTATAGTGGAAAAGGGTTATTGTAAGAAATGTTCACTAAAAGGTTGTTTGGCATAAACACTCCTTTCTGGAAGCTTTACTTTTAAAAGTATTAAGAAAAACGTTAAAAACAGTAAATATCCATGTGTGATGTGTTTATGCAATATGTTCTCAACTCAAATATCAATTTGATCCCCTAATGTTGAATTGACATTATTATTAGGGTCCATGATGGATAGGATTCAGCCTATGTTTTTATTATACGAGTAAAAACAATATTTAGTTTTCAATTCTTGTTTAACTTTAAAAATATTTAATATCTAAGGACTTTAAACAGTCCTGATTATAATGCATTATACATACCAGTGTTGTTTTTTTATTTATTATAGTTTTATTAATATTTTGAATGAGCTTTTATTTTATATTTTTTGTTACTTTTTAAAATATTGCTATTTAGGTAAAATTTCCGTTTTAGTTTTAGTTCCATTTCATAATTTTAGTGTTTCAACTTAAATTTATTTCAGTTTATTGCCAAGACAACATTTCTAATTTCCAATTTATATTGTTGCAGTTTTATTTCAATTAACAGACATGTTTTTAATAGTGTTAGTTAACGATAATAACTGGTACATACATGACGATTCTCAGGGCCTCCTGTATATGTGGGCGGGGCTTGATTTTGCCTGTGTGGAGTTGATTGGATGGTTGTGGTTTGCTATTGGCTGATCTCATGTGAGTGACAGGTTGCCCCGCCCACATCATCAGAGAAGAGAAGAGATGCTGCAAGAGGGAGTTATTCTGATTCAAGATGATTAAAACAATAATGATGTGCATGGATCAATCATTTAGAATAAACACTGCAATAATCCATAAAACAATAAGAATTGTTCAATTTGATTTCCCGGATACCCACAGCTACGGCCCTGCGTACACAGGCTTTATTGAAACTGTGGGCTCAGTCTCTGAGATAATGGAGTTTAGTGACTCGAAGTCCAGCTGTAATCTCATAGATGAGAGTGACTGAAACTGTCACTGCGGAACGAGAGAGAGAGAGACGCGATGAGGAGAGAAATGTAATATCGCTGGGAGACAGAGCAGTTAAAGGCCAATTTGTGTGTCCAGATCTGGAGGAGGCACTACATCTGATGGAGGCGTTCGAGACGAGATTCACCTCTGACTGCGTTACCACATCCTCCATTACAGGCACATCTCAATCTCTCAGTGATGGCCGTATAATTCAGCAAAACATCGAGCCCTCAGTACATATGCATTTACGGTTTGCATTAATGTTGTTTAAAGTTATAAAAAGGAAGCTGGATTTTTTCATTGGGATGAAAATGTGTTTATCAGGGTTAAACTCACTGCCATGAGTCTATTAGTAAAATCACTGTGTAATCAAATTTAATTTTTTTTATGGAATATTGCAGTATTTACTATAAATGATTTATACGTGCACATCATTATTGTGTTGAATTGATGTTCCTGGTGATCT
>JARWKJ010000017.1:1774701-1792201 GCA_029959095.1 Rhinichthys osculus
ATTGTGATTTTTAGCATGCAAAATTTCTTTATGCAATGCTGAAAACTTGAAGCTTTAAAGTTTGTGTACTTTTAATTAATCTAAGATGCCGCACTGTGAAGTATCAATCTCCTGTTAAAGGCACAATATGTAGGTTTTTTAAACTAGCAGTAAGCTAGATCAACATTAGAATAACATACTGACCATATTCTAACATTTCATCATGTTGAGCTAACGTTATATAACATTGATTTGTTTTATCTACATTTGCTCACCTGTCTAATAAAGCTGTCGTGACTCGTGAAGCTCTGTCGAGTCCAAGTTAGCCGCGGACGCTAGCTCTCGGCATCTCAAAAACGCCACACTGATGTTGATCCTCATTTTAGTTCTCCTTGTTTGTCCCAAAGTCTGCTTGCCATGGTCTATGTTTGAAAGAAACAAGAACTGCGTGCCGCTAAACGTTACGCACTGTGCAGTTGTCCACGTCTGTCGCCATGGTTACGTCATGGCTATGGCAGTACGAGCGGAAACCGAGGATAGCGCGGATATTGCGTCATTGACAGGCGACATTTTTTTCCGGGACGGCCACTTATTTAAAGTTTGAATTTTTCTGAAATAAAAAGTCTTTGGAGACTTTTGGGATATTGTAAGTACACGACTGCAGGAAATATATCAAGTGATTTTTGGATATTTTATTTCAAAATTCTTACATATTGTACCTTTAAGCCCAATTTATACTTCCGTGTCGAACTCACGCCTTGCGCGTCAACGCGGACAACGACGCAGAATATAAATGAAAACCAACGCGTAGTCTATAGCGTAGAGGCTCTGGTGTAGGTCTGACGCAGAAGTATAAATCAGACTTTAGTCGCGCGAGTTCATCAACTCTATTCTTCGCATTAGCCTGGACTCTTCCGGACTCAGGGTACGTTTACACGACAATGATACGCTTAAAACGGAGACGTTTTTCCCTTGAGTTTTCCACGTACAGACGACACCATTGTCAAAACGATCCCCATTCACGCAAATCCACGAAAACAAATAAAAACCCCTGTATTCTGCTGCCAGGCCAGTAGATGGCGATGAAACACACTGAACACGTAATATGCATGTGCACGACGTCATCGTCTTCAGATGTTCACGTTTTTGTTGTTTACATGGAGACTTTGCACTTTGAAACCCGAAAGTTTGCATTTTCAGGCGCCCAAAACGCTGTTGTTGTGTAAACTAACGAGCAAAACGCATTCATTTAAAAAAAAAGTTTTTAGTTGATACCGGTGTTGTGTAAACAGCCGTGTAAACACAGTAAAAAGTGACTGTGCATTTAGTGATGGAGGTTTAACACAAACCCTCAGAAACACACTTTATCACACAAAGTCTGTATTGAATGGATGGTGTGATTGACATGTTCGCCGTGTCAGTGAAATGTTTACGTCTGAACAGCAGGATAAGGACATCGAGCCTCTTCAGTCAGATTTCAGCTGAACTCTCCACTCGACTGTGTCAGATATGCTCCGTGTGAATGGTGTGTGTGTGTGTGCTTCGCTCACTGACGAGACGTTGTAATCATGACAGACACACTGATAAACCCTGATGCATGTGTACAGGGTTAAGCACCTGGGTTTACTGACACAACTGCTTCAGTATCTGCAGTGAGCTCATGAGTAAAGCACGGGGTCGTCTGCGTTTGAACAGATGCTGTGCGACACAGATTTATTTGCGAGTGTGTTTTGACTGCGTTTACAGTGTTGCCGTCGCAGCGCTAAATGCAACACCCTAACAACAACATATAGGAGTCTGATTATGTCTCTCTTTACATTTACACCCTTAGTTCAATAGCAGATGTGATGGGAGTTCATTAAACATAATCATGGTTTTATGGCTCATGTGTTATAAATAAAATCAAGCTTTTATTTCAGGGAATTTACATGTGCAACTGGAGGATAAACTTGATTTGTGACTGTGAGTGACATTTGAACATGTAAAGCTCATTATTGCAATTGTTGTGGGTGGTTGTTAGGGTGTTGCTATGCAGTTACCATGACTTTTGCATGGGGTTGTTAGGGTATTGCTGTGCAGTTGCTAGGATGTTGTGGTTGGATGTTGGGGTGTTGCTATGCAGCTGCTAGGATGTTGTGGGTAGTTGCTATTGAGTTGCTGGAATGTTGTGGGTGGTTGCTAGGGTGTTGCTATGCATTCACTAGAGTGGATAGATAGGGCGCTGCTATGCAGTCACCAAGGTGTTATGGTCAGTTGTTAGGATGTAACTATTCAGTCTCTAGGATGTTGTGAGTTGTTAGGGTGTTGCTATGCACTCGTTCGCGTGCTGAGGTTGATTGTTAGCATGATTCTGTGCAATCAGCATGTTGCGGTTGGTAGCTAGGGTGTTGCTATGCAGTTGCTAGGATGTTGTGGGTAGTTTTTAGGGTGTTGCTATGCAGTTGCTTGGATGTTGTGTACTGTTGTTATGCAGTTGCTATGATGTTGTTGTTAGGGTGTTGCTATGCATTTGCTAGAATGCTGTGGGTGGTTGCTAGGGTGTTGCTATGCATTCACTAGAGTGGATAGATAGGGCGCTGCTATGCAGTCACCAAGGTATTATGGTCAGTTGTTAGGATGTAGCTATTCAGTCACTAGGGTGTTGTGAGTTGTTAGGGTGTTGCTATGCACTCGTTCGAGTGCTGAGGTTGATTGTTAGCATGATGCTGTGCAATAACTACGGTGTTGTGGGTTGTTAGGATGTTGCTATGCACTCGTTCGAGTGCTGAGGTTGATTGTTTGCATGATACTGTGCAATAACTAGGGTGGTGTGGGTGGTTGTTAGGGCATTGCTATGGAGTTGATAGTGTTATTGCTGGTTTCTAGGGCATTGCTATGCAGTCACTATGGGGTTGTGGGTGATTGTTAGGGTGTTGCATAAATGTGTCTCCGCAAAACAGATGTAATCTGATCTATTACTTCTGTGATGTATGTAAAATAATGTTCCTCTCCATGTAAATATGATAAATATGATTTCCAGATATGTTCATGTCACTGAACCGAGCAGGTGGGTGTATTTTTGTATGACTAAACTGTAATAATTTGATCATTTTGGAGTCGGAGCTTGTTATCCTTTCGGTTATCTGCTGGAGGTTTATGGATGTGATGGCTTTCTTTCTGTTCTGACCTTCTGTGGTAACTTGGTATAAAAAGACCACACAAGAGAGAGGAATGCAGGAGGGTCGGTTTACTAATAACTGCTCTTATTTTACAGGATTACACCAGCACGACCTGGCTATCCAACAGAAACGGCAACAGGTAATTCCCACACAACACAAGCATAAACCCCCTAGTGGTAAAATTGCTAGAATGGACTCAATCTACTACCCGTTCATCCTGTGGCAGATGTACACTGTGATTCAGGTGTGTATTTGGTGTTTTCAGAGCAGCACAGCAACACAACACACTGCTGAAGAAAGCGTGTGATGATGTCTATGGTTGGACTGGACTGTTGAGATGTTCTTCTACCTCAGGCTGGTTTGTAATGTCCACCATGTGTCGTCCGCATCTGATTTATCACCGGCTCTGTCTGTGGGATCGGGTCGGTGTCTCTGCTAAATGAAAAAGCACCGTTAAGATTCCTATGAGGCAATAACTCTTCACCTTTCACCCGCGCCCACTCATCTCTCTCAGGCCTGTGTATATAACGTGTGTCTGTGTGTGTGTGCGTGCGTGCGTGTGTGTGTGTCTGTGTGTGTCTGTGTGTGTCTGTGTGTGTGTGTGTGTGTCTGTTTTAGTGTGTGAGTGTGTGTCTGTGTTAGTGTGTCTCTGTGTTTGTTTGTGTGTGAGTGTGTCTGTGTTAGTGTGTCTCTGTGTTTGTGTGTGTCTGTGTTAGTGTGTGTCTGTGTTAGTGTGTCTCTGTGTTTGTGTGTGTCTGTGTTAGTGTGTGTCTGTGTTAGTGTGTGTCTGTGTTTGTGTGTGTCTGTGTTTGTGTGAGTGTGTGTGTGTCTGTGTGTCAGTAAGTGTGTGTCAGTGTGTGTGTGTGTCTGTTTTAGTGTGTGAGTGTGTGTCTGTGTTTGTATGTGAGTGTGTCTGTGTTAGTGTGTCTCTGTGTTAGTGTGTCTCTGTGTTTGTGTGTGTCTGTGTTAGTGTGTGAGTGTGTGTCTGTGTTAGTGTGTCTCTGTGTTTGTGTGTGTGTGTGTGTGTGTGTGTGTGTGTGTCAGAAAGTGTGTGTGTGTGTGTGAGTGTGTCTGTTTTAGTGTGTGAGTGTGTGTCTGTGTTAGTGTGTGTGAGTGTTTGTGTGTATGCGCGCTTGTGTGTGTGTGTGTGAGAGTGTGAGTGTGTCTGTGTCAATGTATGTGTGTGTCTGTGTTAGTGTGTGCGTGTGTGTGTGTGTTAGTGTGTGTGCGCGCTTGTGTGTGTGTGTGTGTGTGTGTGTGTTTGTTTGTGTGTGAGTGTGTCTGTGTTAGTGTGTCTCTGTGTTTGTGTGTGTCTGTGTTAGTGTGTGTCTGTGTTAGTGTGTGTCTGTGTTAGTGTGTGTCTGTGTTAGTGTGTGTCTGTGTTAGTGTGTGTCTGTGTTAGTGTGTGTCTGTGTTAGTGTGTGTCTGTGTTAGTGTGTCTCTGTGTTTGTGTGAGTGTGTGTGTGTCTGTGTGTCAGTAAGTGTGTGTGTGTGTGTGTGTGTCTGTTTTAGTGTGTGAGTGTGTGTCTGTGTTAGTGTGTCTCTGTGTTTGTGTGTGAGTGTGTCTCTGTGTTTGTGTGTGTCTGTGTTTGTGTGTGTCTGTGTTAGTGTGTGAGTGTGTGTCTGTGTTTGTTTGTCTCTGTGTTTGTGTTAGTGTGTGTGTGTGTGTGTGTGTGTGTGTGTGTCAGAAAGTGTGTGTGTGTGAGTGTGTGTCTGTTTTAGTGTGTGAGTGTGTGTCTGTGTTAGTGTGTGCGTGTGTTTGTGTGTATGCGCGCTTGTGTGTGTGTGTGTGAGAGTGTGTCTGTGTCAATGTCTGTGTGTGTCTGTGTTAGTGTGTGCGTGTGTGTGTGTTAGTGTGTGTGCGCGCTTGTGTGTGTGTGTTTGTGTGTGTCTGTGAGTGTGTCTGTGAGTGTGTCTGTGTCAATGTATGTATGTATGTATGTGTGTGTGTGTGTGTGTGTGTGTGTGTTTGTGTGTGTCTGTGAGTGTGTCTGTGTCAATGTATGTGTGTGTGTGTGTGTGTGTGTGTGTGTGTGTGTGTGTGTGTGTGTGTGTGTGTGTGTGTGTGTGTGTGTATGTGTGATATGCAAATGGTAATGATATGGTGGTGTTTTTCTACCACTGAAGATGTTTAGATATTTTGTTCTGGAGAAAAAGACAAAATACTAAATGAGATCATCTTTGGTTTGCAGTTGTCTTGCTCCTGTCTCTCTTACAGCAGTTCATGCTTTACATGCATGGAGTCTGTTTTCCTTGTTCATATTATTTATTTTGTATTATTGAATAATAAAACAAAATGGCCATTAGAAGCCACCCGAGCTCCCGAGGGAAAACACTGGCATTTAACATCCTAGCCAAGCATTGATTTGAACCTCTCAGGGAAAAAACGCTCTGGCAATTTCACGTTAAATGACACGATGCGTTTGGGAGCGCAGAGACTCTTCTGACACATATAGAGAAACTCATAATCAAAGCCTCGAGCTTCAGTGTCGAAGAGAGGATCAGACTGACACAAACACATATTAGCTTCGTGAAACATCAAGCTACTGATGTTTAACAATGTTGAAAACAGTTCAATTTTTGGCAGAAACTGAGACATATTTTATTTTTCGCATTCTTTGATGAATTGAATGTTTATTTGAAATAAAACTTTTGAATGTTACTGTATCTCAGACATGTTTCATCGGGTTTGTTTTCCTGCTGCATTCACCCATGTACAGAATAATCACTGACAATTATGTCATTCATACAGTGTTGTGAGGAATACATATTGCTCTTGTCCCTATTTAAGTATTCAAGGACTCGAATCATTAGCGAATCCTTCAAAGTGAAGTTAACGCATGACTGAATATTGAACGAATCTCTTGTGAAACCGGACTGTGTTTCTCTTTCCTCGCGGTCAAATATCTCCTGCCGGAAGTGTTAACATCTGTCGACTCTGTCAAACACTGTTACGGTAGTTCAGATGACGTGTGTTTACACGGACACAGGCTGAAATAAGGGGTTTGAATAACTATCCTGTGATATTTCTGGCCCAACATGAGGACTTGAGATGAAATTTGATGATTCACGCGGCTTAAAAACAGACTCACTTTTAGTTTCTTTCAGCCTCTGGGCAACATTTGATCAGTTCAGGGCTTTTATATGACTTATATACACTCACCTAAAGGATTATTATGGCGCTTTTCCACTGCTGGTACGGCTCGGTTCGGCTCGGTACGGTTCGACTCGGCGCGGAACGGTTCGGCTCGCTTCGCTTTTCCACTGCGTGGTACGACTCGACTCGGTACGGCACGGTTCGGTTCGCTTTAGCTCGGTTGCTTTTCCACCGCAGTTAGTACCTCTTCAAAGTGGGTGGGACTGATCGTTATTTTGTCCCTACACTGTTTGTAGGTCCGGTGATAGCCGTGTGCGGCTAAGACCTGAGCTACTTCTTGGAACACTTTTTCATTCCGTTTTGCCCCATCCAGCTCTCGCTAGATCTGCTCCTCAGCAACCAACGAGAGGAACGTCTGCACCTCGTCCACTGACCACGATTTAGCCATTTCTTTTTAAAGTTTAAAAAACAGATGCTACCGCGTTGGCTGTTGTCTACTGGTTATTTAAATCTAGCGGGTTTAGTGTCCAATGACGCTGGTAGTGACGATTCTGTCTGACCAATCAGTGATCTGCAGTGTTTTTACGTCACATTTTAGTATCGGTACGGTACGCTTGGAACCTCAACAGACCAGGTACCATTTAAAGCGAGCCGAAAGCGAGCCGTACCGTACCGGACCGGACCATGCAGTGGAAAAGCACCACAAGTGAGCCGTACCGAACCGAACCGTACCGTACTATGCAGTGGAAAAGCGCCAAAGCGTGCCGCACCGAACCGAACCGTACCGTACTATGCAGTGGAAAAGCGCCATTAGGAACACCATCCTAATACTGTGTTGGACCCCCTTTCGCATTCAGAACTGCCTTAATTCTACGTGGCATTGATTCAACAAGGTGCAACAAGCATTCTCTAGAAATGTTGGCCCATATTGATAGGATAGCATCTTGCAGTTGATGGAGATTTGTGGGATGCACATCCAGGGCACGAAGCTCCCGTTCCACCACATCCCAAAGATGCTCTATTGGGTTGAGATCTGGGGCCGGTTGCACGTTACAACTTAGCTTAGTTTTGACGTAAATGGGCACTAAGTTACAACTTGCGCACTACTAAATATTTTTCCGTTGCACCATTAAACATAGTTTAAACGTAACTCTACGTTCCAACTAAATATTTACGGCAGCTCCGATCAGGAGTAACGGTTGGAATAAAATATCAGACAGACTGAACTGCATCAATAAGCTTCAATTGACAGACTTCAATTCTTTAGACATATACATATATGATAATGCTGACATTTACACTCGCTTACATTTTAAAGGCACACTATGCAAGAATTGTACCTTGATATAACAGCTTCAAAGTCATTTCGGTGGTAAACAAACTCACAGTAGGGCGAATCATCCTGGTAATAAAGCTTGGCGGGGTCGCCGCTGGAAAAACCAGCAATGCAAGTTTGAGAGGAGCGCCCCCGACAAATCTCGCGAGAATCACGACTTGCTTTACGGCAACGATGTCACACACATCAACAACCACATATGAAGCACGAAGACACTTGCGCGCATTTCAGACGTGATACTTGACGATGGAAAAAGCAAAGAAAACTCAGTCGGAAGAGACTTGGAAAAGGAAAAGAGAATCTGACCGCGTGAGGAACCGGAAAAAGAGTCCCTGAGCTGATCAGCGCCAGCTGTTTTGAATGAGGATGTCCGATATATTGCTTGTTACCTCATCGTGTCTTTGTCAGATGGTTGTTGAGGCTACCAGGGTTCTACTCGCCGTGTTCTCCTGCATTCCACTCCTGTACCATGCTGTGGTTTCCTGAGATTTTCCCGGTGGAATTTCTACCTGTTCCTGCATCTGTGTCTGCCCACTGCGTCCCTGCGTTGCCGAGCCTGAGTCTTCTTCTGTCTGCTTTCATTTTGACCCACACGGATATCTACTATTGTGCTCAATAAATTACTGTTTACTCGCAACTGAATCCTTTGACTATTTCCTTGTGACCGTCCCACTCGGTCGGGCTTTCACTAGTTGGCGCGAGCTAAAAAGCAGCACTGGATTCAACCGCGATGCTGACCTGGCGATCTTGTTGATGGATTAAGTAGCCTAAATCTCTTATTTCTAAACTTGATTGCGTTCTATGTTGTTGGGCTTGCTTGTAGTATGCCATTTTTTTACGATGCTGTTCATTCATCCATTGTTGATAATTAGACCAGTCCAAAAATGTCCACATATGTCTAGATAGCTATTTACGACAGTGTAAGTGTTCCACAGCGACTATAGGGGTCACTGTTTGACTAAAACACAATTTCTGCATAATGTGCCTTTAAGAGAGAGAACATTGTGTGAAAAGATTACTTTGTTACTTTAGTAATCAGCTCTTTAACACGAACCCGTCCTAAACATAGAGTGTAAAAAATAGGTCCTAAACAGCGCCGCTGTGTGCATCGGTCCATGTTGTGCATGTCAAATATCAGTCATAATTAATAAACGTAATTTCTTGTTTTTTTGTATTAATATTTATTTATTGATCCTTATTAATTTCATTTCAAATACAGTTTCTGAATGTTATTTATATATAAAACCACTTATGTTATTCATGATCAAGTATCGTATTAAATGGAAACTTAATTTTACCGTTAGTAACGTGAGGCAAAAGAAGTTAGAATGAAGGATAAACTGAAATTCACGGCATTTCAACACAACTTCTGCTCACGTATTTGAAGGCTGCTATTGGTTCTTCGAGGTTAAAAGGTCATATTATGCGATTACGCATTACTTTACGGAGAGTTTACGACCTACTAGCTAAGTTCTACCTTACGAACAAATGGTGCAACGGAATAAAGTACAGAGTTAGTTACAAACTAGCTAGTAGTTACTAAGCCTCTAGTGTGGACTTTACGTTACAATTTAAGAAAGAAGTTACGAACGGCTGGTGCAACCCTACCCTGGTGACTGTGGGGGCCATTTTAGCACAGTGAACTCATTGTCATGTTCAAGAAACCAATTTGAAATGATTCGAGCTTTGTGACATGGTGCATTATCCTGCTGGAAGTAGCCATCAGAGGATGGGTACATGGCCATAAAGGGATGGACATGGTCAGAAACAATGCTCAGGTAGGCCGTGGCATTTAAACGATGCCCAATTGGCACTAAGGGGCCTAAAGTGTGCCAAGAAAACATCCCCCACACCATTACACCACCACCACCAGCCTGCACAGTGGTAACAAGGCATGATAGATCCATGTTCTCATTCTGTTTACGCCAAATTCTGACTCTACCATCTGAATGTCTCAACAGAAATCAAGACTCATCAGACCAGGCAACATTTTTCCAGTCTTCAACTGTCCAATTTTGGTGAGCTCTTGCAAATTGTAGCCTCTTTTTCCTATTTGTAGTGGAGATGAGTGGTACCCGGTGGAGTCTTCTGCTGTTGTAGCCCATCCGCCTCAAGGTTGTGCGTGTTGTGGCTTCACAAATGCTTTGCTGCATACCTCGGTTGTAACGAGTGGTTATTTCAGTCAAAGTTGCTCTTCTATCAGCTTGAATCAGTCGGCCCATTCTCCTCTGACCTCTAGCATCAACAAGGCATTTTCGCCCACAGGACTGCCGCATACTGGATGTTTTTCCCTTTTCACACCATTCTTTGTAAACCCTAGAAATGGTTGTGCGTGAAAATCCCAGTAACTGAGCAGATTGTGAAATACTCAGACCGGCCCGTCTGGCACCAACAACCATGCCACGCTCAAAATTGCTTAAATCACCTTTCTTTCTTTCAACTGCCATGTGATTGGTCGATTAGATAATTGCATTAATGAGAAATTGAACAGGTGTTCCTAATAATTTTTTAGGTGAGTGTATTTATAGATTTTATATAATGTGTGAATGATAAAAGCACCAGTTCCATTTTTTTGCGTAATTCCAAATATATTTGTCCATTTTACTTTACTGATCTCATGCATGACTGTATGAAGTTTGTACACTGCAAAAAATGCTTTTCTTACTGAGTATTTTTGTCTTATTTCAAGTACAAATATCTAAAAATTCTTAAATCAAGATGCATTTTCTACATAAGAAAAATGACATAAGACATTTAGTCTTGTTTCCAGAAAAAAAAAAAAAATCTAAATTAAGTGCATTTTGCTTAAAACAAGTAAAATTATTGGCCATGGGCTAAGAAAAATTATCTTAATGCAAACAGAAAATAAGATTTTTAAGTGCATTTTGCCTAAAACAAGTACAATGATCTGCTTTTCTGTTTGCATTAAGATTAAATTAAGTCTTAATTTAGATTTTTTTTTCTAAATTATGAAAGTATTAACTATAAAAATATTTACAAGATAAATATGTAATTTTTCTTATATAGAAAATGCATCTTGATTTAAGAACTTTTTAATATTTTGACTGTAAACAAGACACAAATACCAAGTAAGAATAGCATATTTTGCAGAATTGCAGTGTAGAAAGGGGACGTTTGCTCTTGAGGGCATGTGATCCATAACTAGTCAACACAATCTGCTAGTTAGTGCCAGTGTGAGACGATGTGTGTATTTCTCTTGTTAGCCATTCGTCAGTGTCTGAAAAACCTTTTTCTCTGCATTTCTCCTCTTCTCTAGTTTGCTTCTAAATCTAGTTGTCTAATAAACCTGGAATTGAATATTGTTGCTCTTTGATGAATTGCTTTTGTAAATCTCTTTGTATTAAAAGCATCTCTTAAATGCATAGCTGCATAAATATAATTTGATGGCATTAGTAATATTTAGGCTTGTTTCATAAGTGGTGCATTTTTAATTCAATGTCTATCAGTATTATTAATAGTTTAAATAATTTGTAAGTTTTAGTAATTTTGTCATAATCCTTTTATATATATATATATATATATAGCTTTAGTTTAATTAGTTTATTTGGTAAGTTTTAGTAATTTTAGTACTTAGCTGCTATAATTTCAATACATCTGTAATTTTAATACTTTTATTTTTAGTTTACTAAAATAGTTTGGTTTCCCATTCTTGATAACCATTTTATAGTTTATGTCTATAAATACGTTGGTAACCTGGAAGCATTATGTAGTCTGATGTTGCCGTTGCGCTCCTGAAACTCAAGGTTGTTGGTCTTTCAGACTTCGACGAATGTCATTTAAATTCAATGTAAATGCATATTTTGAGCTCTTTTGAAACCCCAGCACTGATTCCAATCGATGTCCTTGAGGCAAAAATAATAACACTAGGCAATAATCATTTTGAGCATGCACAGACCGAACTCTATTCTTCCTCCAAATGAATACCTGTCCTTGCAGCCTTTAGCGCTTCGATCAATGGCATCAGTCCAGTGGCCTTGCCTTCGACAGAGACCAAACACTCCTGTAGAGATGAGGTCAATTAAGCATTCTGGCTCTATAAGTGCAGTGATCTATACTTCTGCCTGGATAATTGAGAACGAGAGAGAGACAGTGGCCAGAACCCGTCTCTCCTCCCTCATCTGGAGTGTGAAGCACCCAATAAAAGCCATAAAAGTGCCAGGCTTAATTGCAAGTGATAGGAAACCCAGGACAGTTGGCGCTTCGCTCTCAGGCCTGTGGATCTCAGGCTGGAATATAATCCGGCACCGCGTGAACCGCAGATTCAGAGATACACGGTTCACTACAGATGCATTTACTCTGTTCACAATGCCTCTGTGTGCGCTCTTTGATATAGAAGATTGTTTAATAAAATATTTTAAAAGATAATTGTGACTTTAATTCTTAGAATTGCGTGATATAAAGTCATAATTGCGTGATATAAAGTCATAATTGCGTGATATAAAGTCATAATTGCGAGATATAAAGTCATAATTGCGAGATATAAAGTCAGAATTGCGAGATATAGGCAGAATGATCTGACTCTGACTTTTTTATATCTCAAATTCTCACTTTATTTCTCACTTTATTTCTCACTTTATATCTCGCAATTCTGACATTATATCTCGCAATTATGACTTTATATCATGCAATTATGACTTTATATCTCGCAATTATGACTTTATATCATGCAATTATGACTTTATATCTCGCAATTATGACTTTAAATCACGCAATTATGACTTTAAATCACGCAATTATGACTTTAGGCTATATCATGCAATTATGACTTTATGTCACGCAATTCTGACTTTATATCACGCAATTATGACTTTATATCACGCAATTATGACTTTAAATCATGCAATTATGACTTTATATCACGCAATTCTGACTTTAAATCACGCAATTCTGACTTTATATCACGCAATTATGACTTTATATCACGCAATTATGACTTTATATCACGCAATTATGACTTTATATCACGCAATTATGACTTTAAATCACGCAATTATGACTATATCACACAATTCTCACTTTATAACACACAATTCTCACTTTATATCACGCAATTCTCACTTTATATCACGCGATTATGACTTTATATTACACAATTCTCACTTTATATCACACAATTATCACTTTAAATCACACAATTATGACTTTATATTACACAATTCTCACTTTATATCACACAATTATGACTTTAAATCACACAATTATGACTTTATATTACACAATTCTCACTTTAAATCACAATTATCACTTTATATCACACAATTATCACTTTATATCACGCAATTATGACTTTATATCACACAATTCTCACTTTATATCACGCAATTATGACTTTATATCACACAATTCTCACTTTATATCACGCAATTATGACTTTATATCACGCAATTCTTACTTTATAACACGCAATTGACAGCAGAGAACATTCACTGCAGTGCTGAACTCTCTCGTCTGCTTTACTGTCAGTTCATGCCGGTTTGCAGGATAATCCCGTGACGTGTGTGTGTGTGTGTGTGTGTGTGTGTGTGTGTGTGTGTGTGTGTGTGTGTGATCGGTCCCTGTTAGTGTCTCTGCCGACAGGAATAAATCTGTAGATCTGAGGATCTCGTGGCTTTCTCTTTTGTTTCTCTGAAACTCTCTGTCTGTCTGTATAGTAACTGTCTAAGTTATGCATTTCAGAAATGTACGTGTATAAATCACAGTTAGCTAAAAATGTATTAATGTAAACAATGTCATAATTTAAGGCCGAAACAATGAGCTCATTGAAGTAACTTCATGTCAATTTATTCTACTAATCCGAACGCTAAACCTACAGTCTACTAATACTCTAATAAGAGGTGACATGTAGTTGTGAAGTTACTTATAGTTAGTAGAGTGTGGAAAGTGGACCATCAAAATAAAGTGTAACCTTATAACTAGTGTGTGTCCCGCAGGATCCAGCTGTGTTCAGATAAATGATGCTGGAACAACAGCACGAGGAGGAGGAACTCCTGCGCTACAGTTCCTTCAGCTGTAATTTTAACGGCAGAATCCTCTGTGACTTCATTAATTGGAAGAGAAAGCTTAAGTAATGAAACTCTCTGTCCTAAAATCTGACTCCAGAAGATCCTCTGAGACTCACCTTACAGACACAAACTAGGGCTTTTCATCTTGAAAGCCTGTGACCTCCTTTATTCGCCGTATTGTGGGATTGTGGGAACATGTGATGTTTGTTTCAGAGCTTATTGCTGTTTTTATTCAATTGAGACCTTATTTTTAACATAAGAACGCGGTTATTTGTAATTGTCATTCACAGTCATTCACTTTCAGATATTTTTAGCTGCACAAAACAGCTTGTTATGTTGCTTTACATTGCAAACTGGTATTATTATTTTAATGTATTGTTGTAAGTATAAACACACTGGTTTGTAGCGCAAATATTTACCATTTACTGCACTTTGTTAACAGGGAACGTTCTCAGAGCGTTAGGTTATGAACAAAAGTGTAACACTTGAATGGGTGTGCATAAGACTGACATGACACCTTCATAAGCATGACATGACACATGTCATGCATATGAAGGAGGTTTTATGCATGTTTATGACAACTGTCATTAAGTGTCATTCTGTCAATTATGACATTTTAAATGCAAATATGACATTGTTTGAGATGTCTTTATGACACCTTGACATAAACCAATACATCATAACCTGTCAGTGTCTTGGTAATGACAACTTGACATTACCAAGACAACACAACCTGTCATAAATATGTCATAAACATGCACACAAACTTAAGAAAGCACTTAGCTCTGTGGGTTAACATTACATTAATCTGTCATGTGGTTGGTTTTGACATTGGCTGTCATGAGGCATTATAACTGTGTCATGAATATTTGTCTTGACCTCGACTACAGTGGTACACATCTAATTTGTCATTAAAATGTTATAATGGCCTCATAACAGCCAATGTCAAAACCAACCACATGACAGTTTAATGTAATGTTAACACATAAAGCTAAGTGGTTTCTTAAGTTTGATAATGAATCTGCTATGTCATGTTTATGACATATTTATGACCATTTATGTTGTCTTGGTAATGTCAAGTTGTCATAACCAAGACATCTCAAACGATGTCATATTTGCATTCAAAATGTCATAATTGAGCGAATTACACTTAATGACAGTTGTCATAAACATGCATAATACCTCCTTAATATTGATTATGAAGGTGTCATGTCAGTCTTATGCACACCCCATTCAAGTAAAGTGTTACCAAATATTATTTATACAAAGTTCACAGAATACCATTGAAACTTTTTACCTGAACAATTTCAGTTGGATGTCCGTCTGACGGTTTTTGAATGTAACTGCTTGTTTCGGAATGTTCAGAGAACATTCAAAAAGTAACATTCCCATAATGTTTCCCTTAATGTTTCTAAAATGGGAATGTTCGCTTAAAGTCGGCATGAAACGGAAGTTGAGATTGTCATTTTTTCCTTGTTGTGACGTATATCAGAGTAAAACGGCTTCTGAAATTAGAAAAAAAATGTAGGGCGGGGCTTGATTTCGTCCTTCGGGAATTGATTGGATCGTTGGAGGTTGGGCGTTGCAAACAAAATGGAGGCAGATTTGAATGTATCTTCTCTGAGAGGCATTGCACCGATAGCCGCACCCTCATCGGCTCTGGCCGAACCCTTTCGCCATTGCACGTGACCGAAAGAGAAGAGAGGTCGTTTCGAGGGGGGAGGGAAGGGTAATGTATTTGATTAAAGATTATAACGGTACATGAATTTAAAAAAAAAAAATGAAGTGCACAGATAAATCATTTATAATAAACACTACAATATTACATATAAAAAGAAGATTTGTCAAATTTGATTTCATGCCGACTTTAACATTCGCAACATTTTAAAAACTGACATTCATAAAGTGTTCGTAACTTAAAGGGAACGTTAGCGAAACATTCTTAGAGCACACTCTAAAAATGCTGGGTTGTTTTAACCCAACTTTGGGTCAAATATGGACGAAAACCCAAACGTTGGGTTAAAATTTTAATTAAAAAATGTAACCCAACTGTTACGCTAATGCAAGAAGGAATCGGAGAGTGAATTCAAACGCAAGCACTTTAATTAAACAAACAGGTAATCCACTGTAAAATACAGAATAAAGAACTGGGGACCGGAACACGGAACAGGAAACAACGACCGACAAAACACAACTGAAACACGGAGATATAAATACACAAACAGACAAGCTAAACAAGATAACAAGGGGGTGTGGCTAATCAGAAAACATGGGGAGACTAATCAACATGACGGGGAACACATGACAGACAAGAACAAGATACAAAACCAACACGTGACACCAACGGCTTGTCCATATTTGACCCAAAGTTGGGTTAAAACAACCCAGCATTTTTTTTATTTTGATAATGATTCTCGCACATTCACCGAAAATAGCTTCTGTGTTACAAAATAAGGTGTTCGATATCACGATTTACAGTGCAGATGAAGTCAAAGATGCAGCTCATCATTCCTGCTCTCCTGAAGAGGAGTGTGTTTAACAGCGTTTGTCAATGATCTTCTCCACCCTAGAGTTTACCTCAGCACACCTTCACTGCTGCAAAATCTATACGCTCACGCATTAAATGTCATACGGACAATTTACAGTCATGCTTTTATTTCAATTGAAAATGAAAATACATCAAGAGTCGCCGCAGTCCGTGAGCCGTTTGAGTTTTTAATCAGGTGTACACCATTTGAAAATTGTTTACCGTAGTAAGTAGTCATCTCACGGCGCGGGACATTTACGCCTTATATGACACAAAATCAATACGGTCTAAATAAACGAGGGAACACACATATATTTCTTTCCTTGTTGTTCATGGCTCTATAAATAATTATTGGGACTCATAAAACTGCTCTTTGACAAGCCATAATGTCCAGGTGGCTCCAATCCCAACTTTTAATATAAAATATTATCTTGAGTTTATAGTTTGTCGATTTGCTTGTAAATTTAAAAACTTATTTTCTTTCATTTTTTAATGTGTAAATCAAGAATCATAGACCCTTTAGGACTTCTTACGTTCCTTGCTGGGGATGTTCTGGTCTATGAGTGAGTTGAGGCCGTTGCTAGGGTGTTGCTACCGTATGTCATTGATGTAAGTTTTCCTCCTTCATGAGGACGTGTTGATAAAGACGGATAAACGGCTCCTGACAGTGTTTCTCTCCAGTGTTGGTCAGGCATCAGTGCTTCTCGACTGAATAACTCTCTTTACCCCCTCTAAAAGAGTTTCATGGTTGCAAGAAAAAGGACTGTTGTTGCGCAGGAACTAGGAATTGTTTTTTGTACAAAACAAAATGTAAAATAGTAATAATAACAAAGTAAAATGGGGGGAAATTTTTATACATACAATAATATAAACAATAAATTGTGTTTGGTACCAAAAAATGAATTATTTTATGTAATTATTCATAAAAATGCATTATATACTTGTTTTGTAAACCTTACATAAAATCAGGCTATTTCACTGAAAAATATCTAAACATTCTTAAATCAAGATATACATTTACTGGAGAAGCAAAATCACTGAAGATATTAAACTTGTTTTATAAACGAAATGAAGTGACTATGCATAAAACAAGAAAAGAAAAGTGTCAGTTGTGTCAGAAAAATAAGCTAAATTCAAAGTAAAAAGGTTATTTCTCTGATCCCGTTTTTTTCTTCTTGTTTTAAACAGTCACATAATTTTGAATTCACTTAATTTCCTGAAAACAAGACTTAATATCTTCAGTCTTTTTGCTTCTCCAGTAAATGTATCTTGATTTAAGGATGTTTCAATATTGTTTTATATTTAGAACGACGTTATATTTATCATTATAGTTGTGAACAAGCCTTCTGCCGTTCAGGGATACAGTCTCTATTTTGTAAT
>JARWKJ010000017.1:1797201-1814701 GCA_029959095.1 Rhinichthys osculus
TCGAAATGTTTAGACTTTAATCTCGAAATGTTTCGACTTTAATCTCGAAATGCTAGTTTTTTTTTTACTGATTTTTTTTTTTACTGTTTTTTTTTTTTTTTGTGGTTCAGGGCTTCTGTAAAAAAGTGTGTTTTTTAGAGTGTGTAACCGGTTTCTTGTTTATTGCAGATTAGGTGTGTTTAGTGCGGTGCTGTCTGTTAGTCCAATCATATGTACACAAAAAGCATAGCAAGATTAATATAGTAGTGTATGTCCTCCACAGGTGTGTGTTTACAGCACGGCTCATTGACTCGTTGGTTTTTAACTCTTGGTTTTATAAACAGGATGCCAGTAGTTTGAACATTGGTTGAAATCAGCCACCAAAACATAAACATAAACTTCAGTGCGGTCGTGATCTCATATTCTCCCCGACTCAACATTTCAGCGCCTGTGAGGATGATTCATGCGTCTTTGAGACACTTTAGGACACACAACCATTCAAAAGTTAGTGTCTTTTAAAGAAATTAATACTTACATTCATCAAGGACACCTTAAATTGATCAAAAGTGAGAGAAAAGACATTTAGATTCTATTTCAAATAAACGCTGTTCTTTTGAACGGTCTATTTATTGAGGAATCATTAAAAAACACAAACATTTCACAAACATATGAACTCTTTTCAACATTGATAATAATCATAAATGTTTCTTGAGCATCAGATCCTCATATTAGAGTGATTTCTGAAGGATCATGTGACTGAAGACTGGAGTAATGATGCTGAAAATCACAGGAATAAATTACACTTTACTGTATATTTACATAGAAAACAGCTGATTTACATTAGAATAATATTTCTCATTTTCTACAGTATTTATGATCAAATAAATGCAGCCTTAGTGAGCAGAAAGAGACTCTTTCAAAAGCATTTAAAAACATCTTACTGACCACAAAACTGACTGTGCAGTTCAGCCAAAAAATGAACTTTCTTTCTTCTAAGGAACATAAAATATATTTAAAAAACATTGGGGTCCGTCAACATTGACCTTATTTGTATGGACAAAAAAAACCCAAAAACGATATATCTTTATAAAGAACTTTCATATTTGGCTGCAGTATCCCTTTAAGTCTTGTTTCAAATTATATGAATATTTAAGATATGATTTATGTATGAACCCAACCGGATGTCTGTATCTGTAAAGGGAAGGTTACTGACTTTAAATATCTGGGAATCATCCTAGACTCACAACTCTCATTTAATAAGCATACAAAAAAGGTGGCCAATATTGTTAAATTTAACCTGTATCTGTAAGAGGAGTTTCACACTGTGAGATATAGTGAGTGACACTAGAGTTTCTCCCAACCTTTGCCTGTTTTAAAGAAGCGATTCTTCCCGAAATGCTGAACGTATGTTGTTCATTTAGCCGAGGGTTTTGCCTAAACGTGTGAATCAGTGACATGCTAAAAGGCCATTGATTTTTCCTTTCCTGATGTCTTCCTGATGGCGCTCGAGAGGGTTTGAGAGTGACACGTTCATAGAAACGCCTGGGATAATTCGATCCAGGTCGGGTTTAGCAGAAGAAATCAAAGCTAATGACTGTATGCCGTGGCACCTGAAGAGCCTGAGCTCAGTCACGGGCCTGTCAGGAGGGAGAACGCTCCTTTAAACGGCACACACACACTCGTATTTGAGCTGTTCGTCCTGAGCTCACACAGACAACCCAGCAATTTACTGTAATCCATATTGACGGCTCCTCGATGACCTCATCGCGCCGGGATTTTCTCAGAGACGGCCAATCTAAACAACCGATTTCACTTTGTGTGTGAGACCAAAGCCACTGCGGCGAACTGAACGCAGCAGATATGAAGAATACACAACATGATGTTCAAAAGTATTTTTCTCTGGTTTTCCAGTCAAATATCAGTAACACTCAACAATAAGGATCCATACATGAACTAACAGGGAAAATGCATTTATTAATCTTAGTTAATGTTCATTCTAACATTTACTAATACATTATTTAAAATCAAAAATTGTATCTGTTAATATTATTGGTAACATTTTATTTAACAGTGTCCTTATTACACATGTTACTATAGTAATAACTATAAATTGTGCATAATTACATGCAACTAACCAAACGGTAACGCTTTAGATTACAGCCCGGAAAGTACTGTGTAATTAAGAGGAATTTACAGAGTAGCTTTCGGTGATTATAGTGTAAGTACTTGCATGTAAGTATAAGGGAACAATATGTAAAGTTTGGGGAATAAAGGGGTAACAACCAGGAGAAATAAAAAAATATTTACACTGTAAGTATTATAGAACTAAGGGGAACTTATTCTACTATTATGATACAACAATCTTACATTTGGGAGCAATTTAGCGAGAACATACCCACTCTAAAAAATGCTAGGTTGTTTCAACCCAAAGTTGGGTCAAATATGGACAAACCCAAATGTTGGGTTAAAAATGTAATTAAAAATGTTCAGTTGAAAGTGAAAGTTGAAGTTGGGTTAAAATTTTAAAGTTTTTAACACAGCATTTGGGTTTGTCCATATTTGACCCAAATTTGGGTTGAAACAACCCAGCATTTAGAGTGCTGCATACCTTTTTGTAATAATTGTATACCAAGGCAATACATACTGTATAGGCTTTTTTTTAATTAAAGGGTACACTCTCAGAAAAAAGGTATGAAAGCTGTCACCACTCTAAAAAATGCTGGGTTGTTTCAACCCAAATTTGGGTCAAATATGGACAAACCCAAATGTTGGGTTAAAAATCCAATTAAAAAAATGTACATTTGAAAGTGAAAGTTGAAGTTGGGTTAAAATTTGAAATTACATTTTTAACCCAACATTTGGGTTTGTCCATATTTTACCCAAATTTGGGTTAAAACAACCCAGCATTGTTTAGAGTGTGGGGCTGTACCTTTTCAAAAGGTAAACTTTTGTCCCTTTTAGGTACTAATATGTACATTTTAGGTGCTAATAGGTACATTTTAGGTACTAATATGTACATTTTGATTTTAGGTGCTAATATGTACATTTTTGGTACTAATATGTACATTTTAGGTGCTTATATGTACATTGTAGGTGCTAATATGTATATTAAGGTACTAATATGTACATTTTAGGTGCTAATATGTACATTTTTGGTACTAATATGTACATTTTAGGTGCTTATATGTACATTGTAGGTGCTAATATGTACATTTTAGGTGCTAATATGTATATTAAGGTACTAATATGTACATTTTAGGTACTAATATGTACATTTTAGGTGCTAATATGTACATTGTAGGTACTAATATGTACCATTAAGGTACCAATATGCACCCTTTAGGTACAATAGTGTACCTTTTGAAAAGGTACAGACCCAGTGACAGCTTTTGTACCTTTTTTTCTGAGAGTGTACATATCTATGCATTTATAATTGTATTTATTTATTTTTTGATAGCAAAAGTGCAGATGTTTAAGTTGGGCTAACATGTTTAAAGGCAAAAAAAGCTAAGCCTATTGCAATTTTTTTAAATACTGGGAAATATATCTTGTTTCATGTGGTTACAGGGTAAGTGGTGCTTGTATAATAAATAAAGGTTTCCGAGTCAGTGATATAAGATTGTGTGTATGCATTTTTATTGTACATACCCTGTAACTACATGGAACAAGAGTATCTTTCCCCAATATTTAAGCAAAAGTTGCAATAGTTTTAGTTTTCAGTGCACTTTTGTTAAAAAGATTACATTAAAAAAATTACAGGATATCTATGCATTTATAAAGCCTATACAGTATGTACTGGTTCACCACTATGTCAAAAATGTACGCAGTGTATGTTCTTGCTAAATTGATCACAAATGTAAGATTGTTGTATCATAATAGTAGAGTAAGAACCCCTTAGTTCTATTATACTCACACTATTAATATTTTTTTAATTCTCCTGGTTGTTACCCCTTTATTCCCCAAACTTAAAATATTGTTCCCTTATACTTATATTGTAAGTACGTTATAGATACACTATAATTACCGAAGGTTACGCTGTAAAATTGCTTTAATTACGCAGTACTTTCCGGGCTGTAATCTAAAGCGTTAATCGTAACCCTATAGTAAGTACATGAAGTTACATGTAATTACACTGTAACAGACACCTTAAAATAAAGTGTTACAATATTATTTAATGGACATGAACTAACAATGAACGGCTGTTTTTATTAGCTAACATTAACAGATTAATATATACTGTAACAGGTTAATTGCTCAATGTTAATGTTAGTTAATGCATATTGTAAAGTGTTACCAAAATATCTAAATGTTCTTAAATCAAGATACATTTACATGAGAAGCAAAATTACATGAAATATGTATCAAAATGAAGTGAGTTTGTGCTTGAAAACAAGAAAAAGTATCTGACACTTGGGTTCATGTATCTTGATTTAAGAATGTTTCGATATTTGTGACAAAAAAACTGAGGAAGAATGTCATTTTTTCAGTGTAAAAAAAACCGTGTTTCTCTTTGACCTTTTGCTATTTTTCTGACCCCATTGGCACTTAAAAAATAAAATAAAAATTAAATTATTATTATATATTCACTTAATTTATAAAAAAAAAAAATTCTCCAGAAGTAAAAGACTTAACCCAGCTAACAAACTTTTCTTTTTTAAGAACATTTTGCTGACGTTCCCATTCATGTATGAAAAAGTTATTTTGGAATTTTCTTTGAACATAAATATTAAGGTGAACATTCCATTTCATCATTCTTCAAACATTATGGAACGTTACATTTGAATGTTCTCTGAACGTTCTGAAACAAACTTTAAACAAACATCCAACTAAAACGTCTTAGAAAAAACCATCCCATGAATGACGTATAAATAATGTTTTGTGTAAACGATAGATAACTTTGATCGAACTTTTTATTAATGTTACCGGAAGCATGTTTGTTCATAACGTTTTCTGTTCACTGGGAATATCAAGTAAATGCATCTCGCTTTTAAAATGTATAGATGGCCTATTTATGCAGTGTGTGTTTCAGAGTCTGTGGTGTGTGTGATATTAACCCACCGCAAACTTCATCACAAGCTCAGACTTCTCTTTGTTGTTTTGCGCCGCTCAAGGCAATTTCGAAGCACTTACGGTATAAACCCACAGCACACACCACGATCGTTCACAGTTTTCCCAGAGCGCTGACAAACGCCTGCAGACACACGGCTGTTTGACTGGAGAAACACCAGCTGGGTCACTCTTTATTTCTTTGCTTAATTAATGCTCTGCGCTTTGGAGAGGTTTGAAGCGACCGGCGTCTGAACTTAAAACAGCGTTTAGACTTCTTTATCCTCAACTCTCTATGAGATGCACGTTAGAAATCACCAAATCAAATCTGGACGAGCAAAGTGAAAGCCACCACCAGTACAAAGTGTGATAAATGCAAATGTATTCAGTGACATTTGAAAAGCAAACGTCAGATTGTGTGTTTTCCAGCCTCAGGTCAGTTTATCCTGCTAATGAAGCGGCTCCTAAGCTTCAACCTTTCTGTGCCGTTTGTGAACCTGCCACTTCTGTGACCTTCACGTCGACTGCTCCTCGTTACACTCCGGGCCTTCGTCGCCCTGAAGCTTCACTCGCATGCTGAAACAAATCCAGCAGGATCATTCATAAAAGTGGGCCGGAAGCGTATGGATACGGGACGTGTTCCCAGCATTATTAAAATGCATATGTTTAATTTATGATCCAAGACTTTCAAAGGGAATCAGCTGTCTGGGAATACAGTCCGACATTCCTTTGCCATATGTATTCCCTCATGCGTTTTCATTCATCCTGGCCGCTGTCTACATCACAAGAGCGCGACGTGTCGGGAGAAATCCCACCTGATCCCAAATGAAGCTGAGAAATCAGAAAGCATTACTCTGAAAAGCACAAAACTGGCTGAGCTTCACAATCCACGACAGTTTCCCAAGGAAAAACACTCTTGTGTTCGCGATTTATGCCTGAAGTTTCTTTCGGAAGAATGTTGTGCTGGACTCACAGCGTGTTGTTTTAACCATTTCTGTCTTCATATTTTTATAAACTTTGATTCGCAGGCACAGTATTAGTAATTTTGGGGGGGAAAGCCAAATGTAATTTATTACTACTCACTTCTTACACTCGCAAATAACATGTTAGAGACTAAATATACACTACCGTTCAAAAGTTTGGGGTCGGTACGATTTTAAATACTTTTAAAAGAATTCTCTTCCGCTAACCATGGCTGCGCTTATTTGATTAAAAATACAACAAAAAATCAGTTATAGTATTAAATATTATTCCAGTGTAAATCAGCTGTTTTCTGTGTGAATATATAGTAAAGTGTAATTTATTCCTGTGATCAAAGCTGAATTTTCAGCATCACCAGTGTCAGTGTCTTCAGTGTCAAATGATCCTTCACAAATCAGTATAATATGAGGATTTGATGCTCAAGAAACATTTATTATTATTATCAATGTTGAAACAGTTGTTGGTCTGTCAGGTGTACAGTTTTTCTTTTTTTTTTTTTTGGATTCTTTGATGAATAGGAAGTTCAAAAGACTTTTGTAACATTATAAATGTCTTTACTGTCACTTTCGATCACATTAATTATTCCTTGATAAATAAAAGTATTGATTTCTTTCCTCCAAAAAATAAAAATAAAATTCTCACTGACCCCAAACTTTTGAACGGTAGTGTATATTATACATAATATTTGTATATTATGAAATTAGTATATCATAAAATTGAAAGAAATTAATTAATTTATATTTTATTCTTTTTTCTACTCTCTCTCTCTCTCTCTCTCTCTCTCTCTCTCTCTCTCTCTCTCTCTATATATATATATATATATATATATATATATATAATTGTTGTTTCAACTTAAAAAGGTAAGTATCTGTGCTGCCTTAAAAATGTTAAGTTTAGGCAATTTTAAAAAAAACTAATTTTTAAAAAGTTGAAACAAACTTTTTTTTTACAGTGCATATCAAATATAAAGTAGGCCTACATATAAATAAATGTAGTATAATATAAATTATAATTATATATATTTGATTCAGTTGTCATTTGCAATTCCTCACAACATAAGTTGTTTTATTTCCACATAAGAAAATAATTGTTCCGTTTATAATGATTTCAAGTGTTTTCAGGATGAATCTTGTTGGTACTGTTTTGTTTTAACATTTTTTTTTAATTACCATCTAATTATGTCTGATTTCCAAATGAATCCCAGTTTTTTTTTAAATGATTCACTTTAACTTATGATTCATTTATGAATCACTCAAGTGTAAGAACTGTTTTCAAAAGTGAAAATATACTGAATTTAAAGCTGCAGTCCGTAACGTTTTTGGGTTAAAATTTATCCAAAATATATTTTTGAGCAAGTCCATAACCAGCCAGTGTTAAACTCTCTGCTTGCCGTAGCTCGATTCAAAGCTTGTAATAATGTTTTTAATTCCAGTGGTACTGGTGGATTTCTGCGGGAGATTCGAGCATGTCTTTGCGTCATTACGTCACATCTGTACACACACATCTGTACACACACATCTGCACACACACATCTGCACACACACACATCTGTACACACACACATCTGCACACACACACATCTGCACACACACATCTGCACACACACATCTGCACACACACATCTGCACACACACATGTGCACACACACATCTGTACACACACATCTGCACACACACATCTGTACACACACATCTGCACACACACATCTGTACACACACATCTGCACACACACATCTGCACACACACATCTGCACACACACATCTGCACACACACATCTGTACACACACACATCTGCACACACACATCTGTACACACACATCTGTACACACACATCTGCACACACACATCTGCACACACACACATCTGTACACACACATCTGCACACACACATCTGCACACACACACATCTGTACACACACACATCTGCACACACACACATCTGCACACACACATCTGCACACACACATCTGCACACACACATCTGCACACACACATGTGCACACACACATCTGTACACACACATCTGCACACACACATCTGTACACACACATCTGCACACACACATCTGTACACACACATCTGCACACACACATCTGCACACACACATCTGCACACACACATCTGCACACACACATCTGTACACACACATCTGTACACACACATCTGCAGACACACATCTGCACACACACATCTGTACACACACATCTGTACACACACATCTGCAGACACACATCTGCACACACACATCTGCACACACACATCTGTACACACACATCTGCACACACACATCTGCACACACACATCTGTACACACACATCTGCACACACACATCTGCACACACACATCTGCACACACACACATCTGCACACACACATCTGCACACACACATCTGCACACACACATCTGCACACACACATCTGTACACACACATCTGCACACACACATCTGCACACACACATCTGTACACACACATCTGCACACACACATCTGCACACACACATCTGTACACACACATCTGCACACACACATCTGCACACACACATCTGCACACACACATCTGCACACACACATCTGCACACACACATCTGTACACACACACATCTGCACACACACATCTGTACATACACATCTGCACACACACATCTGCACACACACATCTGCACACACACATCTGTACACACACATCTGTACACACACATCTGCACACACACATCTGCACACACACATCTGCACACACACATCTGCACACACACATCTGCACACACACATCTGCACACACATATCTGCACACACACATCTGTACACACACATCTGCACACACACATCTGCACACACACATCTGCACACACACATCTGCACACACACATCTGCACACACACATCTGCACACACACATCTGTACACACACATCTGCACACACACATCTGCACACACACATCTGTATACACACATCTGCACACACACATCTGCACACACACATCTGCACACACACATCTGCACACACACATCTGCACACACACATCTGCACACATACATCTGTACACACACATCTGCACACACACATCTGCACACACACATCTGTATACACACATCTGCACACACACATCTGCACACACACATCTGCACACACACATCTGCACACACACATCTGCACACACACATCTGCACACACACATCTGCACACACACATCTGCACACACACATCTGTATACACACATCTGCACACACACATCTGCACACACACATCTGCACACACACATCTGCACACACACATCTGCACACACACATCTGTACACACACATCTGCACACACACATCTGCACACACACATCTGCACACAAACATCTGTACACACACATCTGTACACACACATCTGCACACACACATCTGCACACACACATCTGTACACACACATCTGTACACACACATCTGCACACACACATCTGCACACACATATCTGCACACACACATCTGTACATCTGCACACACACATCTGCACACACACATCTGCACACACACATCTGCACACACATATCTGCACACACACATCTGCACACACACATCTCTATACACACATCTGTACACACACATCTGCACACACACATCTGCACACACACATCTGCACACACACATCTCTACACACACATCTGTACACACACATCTGCACACACATATCTGCACACACACATCTGCACACACACATCTCTACACACAAATCTGTACACACACATCTGCACACACACATCTGCACACACACATCTGCACACACACATCTCTACACACACATCTGCACACACACATCTGCACACACACATCTGCACACACACATCTGCACACACACATCTGTACACACACATCTGTACACACACATCTGTACACACACATCTCTACACACACATCTGCACACACACATCTGCACACACACACATCTGCAAACACACATCTGCACACACATCTGCACACACACATCTGTACACACACATCTGCACACACACATCTGTACACACACATCTGCACACACACATCTCTACACACACATCTGCACACACACATCTGCACACACACATCTGCACACACATATCTGCACACACACACATCTGTACACACACATCTCTACACACACATCTGTACACACACATCTCTACACACACATCTGCACACACATATCTGCACACACACATCTGTACACACACATCTCTACACACACATCTGCACACACACATCTCTACACACACATCTGTACACACACATGTGCACACACACACATCTGCACACACACACATCTGCACACACACATCTGCACACACATCTGCACACACACATCTGTACACACACATCTGCACACACACATCTCTACACACACATCTGTACACACACATCTGCACACACACATCTGCACACACACATCTGTACACACACATCTGCACACACACACATCTGCACACACACACATCTGCACACACACATCTGCACACACACATCTCTACACACACATCTCTACACACACATCTGCACACACACATCTGCACACACACATCTGAACACACACATCTCTACACACACATCTCTACACACACATCTGCACACACACATCTGCACACACACATCTGCACACACACATCTGCACACACACATCTGCACACACACATCTCTACACACACATCTGCACACACACATCTGTACAGATAAAGAAGAGTCTCGGCTAGTCGGCTATGAGTGTGAGGATGCTGGAGGTGGAGATTTATAGCCTTTTCTCACTCACAGCACTTGATATAATTAAACTTTTCAATATGATGGCGGATCCAGAAAGGTTCAAACGACGATCACCAGTGACAACTGTAGATTTTTTTTTCTGCTGGACGGGTAAGAACCAGTTCTAAGGAACATTAATTTGTTGGGATGACAATTAGAAATTAGACTGCACAGAAATGTAAACTGAACTACAGGTATCCCTGTAGTTACTACACATTTAAAGGAATACTCCGACTTTTTGAAACTTTAGCCTATTCACCTTATCCCCCAGAGTTAGATAAGTCCATACCTTTTTCATCTCCGTGCGCGCTGTAACTCTGTCTGATGCACCCACCGCTAGCCTAGCTTAGCACAAAGACTGGATGTAAATGGTTGCAGCTAGCATACTAATCCAAATAAGTGACAAAATAACGCAAACATTTTCCTATTTACATGTTGTGATTTGTATAGTCACAGAGTGTACAAAGCGCGTCTCAGGTGCTGCGGTTATCACTCCGCCCAACTAGCAGTGCTTCGCCTTCTGAGAATATAGTTCCCGGTATTTATACGGTTAAAATATGTCTGTGTCTCATGTGACTTTGTTTTTTGTACACTCTGTGACTCTATAAAAATCACAACATGTAAATAGGAAAATGTTTGCGTTATTTTGTCACTTATTTGGATTAGTATGCTAGCTGCAACCATTTACATCCAGTCTTTGTGCTAAGCTAGGCTAGCGGTGGGTGCGTCAAACAGACTTATAGCACGCACGGAGATGAAAAAGGTATGTATGGACTTATCTAACTCTGGGGATAAGGTGAATAGGCTAAAGTCCCAAAAAGTCCAGTAGCACCTCAAAGCAGCACATGAGATCCACGGGGAGGAGTCGGATCAAGATCCAAGGGGTGGAGATGGGTAGGAATAGGGGTGGGGTTAGGGATTAGGGGTGGGTTTAGGGATCAGCGGGCGGAGATGGGAAGGAATAGGGGTGGGGTTAGGGATTAGGGGTGGGTTTAGGGATAAGGGTGCGGAGATGGGAAGGAATAGGGGTGGGGTTAGGGATTAGGGGTGGGTTTAGGGATCAGGGGGCGGAGATGGGAAGGAATAGGGGTGGGGTTAGGGATTAGGGGTGGGTTTAGGGATCAGGGGGCGGAGATGGGAAGGAATAGGGGTGGGTTTAAGGATCAGGGGGCGGAGATGGGAAGGAATAGGGGTGGGGTTAGGGATTAGGGGTGGGTTTAGGGATCAGGGGCGGAGATGGGAAGGAATAGGGGTGGGGTTAGGGATCAGGGGACGGAGATGGGAAGGAATAGGGGTGGGGTTAGGGATTAGGGGTGGGCTTAGGGATCAGGGGGCGGAGATGGGAAGGAATAGGGGTGGGGTTAGGGATCAGGGGGCGGAGATGGGAAGGAATAGGGGTGGGGTTAGGGATTAGGGGTGGGGTTAGGGATTAGGGGTGGGTTTAGGGATCAGGGGGCGGAGATGGGAAGGAATAGGGGTGGGGTTAGGGATCAGGGTGCGGAGATGGGAAGGAATAGGGGTGGGGTTAGGGATCAGGGTGCGGAGATGGGAAGGAATAGGGGTGGGGTTAGGGATTAGGGGTGGGTTTAGGGATCAGGGGGCGGAGATGGGAAGGAATAGGGGTGGGGTTAGGGATTAGGGGTGGGTTTAGGGATCAGGGGGCGGAGATGGGAAGGAATAGGGGTGGGGTTAGGGATTAGGGGTGGGCTTAGGGATCAGGGGGCGGAGATGGGAAGGAATAGGGGTGGGGTTAGGGATCAGGGGGCGGAGATGGGAAGGAATAGGGGTGGGGTTAGGGATTAGGGGTGGGGTTAGGGATTAGGGGTGGGCTTAGGGATCAGGGGGCGGAGATGGGAAGGAATAGGGGTGGGGTTAGGGATTAGGGGTGGGGTTAGGGATTAGGGGTGGGTTTAGGGATCAGGGGGCGGAGATGGGAAGGAATAGGGGTGGGGTTAGGGATCAGGGTGCGGAGATGGGAAGGAATAGGGGTGGGGTTAGGGATTAGGGGTGGGTTTAGGGATCAGGGTGCGGAGATGGGAAGGAGTAGGGGTGGGGTTAGGGATTAGGGGTGGGTTTAGGGATCAGGGGGCGGAGATGGGAAGGAATAGGGGTGGGGTTAGGGATTAGGGGTGGGTTTAGGGATCAGGGGGCGGAGATGGGAAGGAATAGGGGTGGGGTTAGGGATTAGGGGTGGGCTTAGGGATCAGGGGGCGGAGATGGGAAGGAATAGGGGTGGGGTTAGGGATCAGGGGGCGGAGATGGGAAGGAATAGGGGTGGGGTTAGGGATTAGGGGTGGGGTTAGGGATTAGGGGTGGGTTTAGGGATCAGGGGGCGGAGATGGGAAGGAATAGGGGTGGGGTTAGGGATCAGGGTGCGGAGATGGGAAGGAATAGGGGTGGGGTTAGGGATTAGGGGTGGGTTTAGGGATCAGGGTGCGGAGATGGGAAGGAATAGGGGTGGGGTTAGGGATCAGGGTGCGGAGATGGGAAGGAGTAGGGGTGGGGTTAGGGATTAGGGGTGGGTTTAGGGATCAGGGGGCGGAGATGGGAAGGAATAGGGGTGGGGTTAGGGATTAGGGGTGGGTTTAGGGATCAGGGGGCGGAGATGGGTAGGTTTAGGTATATGTAAGGTGGGAGGAGTTGGATCTGGATCCGACTCCTCCCCGTGGATTTCATGTTCTGCAGTGAGGACCATCTCAAAAAGTCGGAGTGTTCCTTTAAATGTAGTCATAACAATTTGAAAACAAAGTATAATTTGCACAGTTTGGCGTGCGATCGTTAGATTTAATCAGCGCGATTTACTGCAATGTTTTTTCCCCCTCAGTTGGCCAGAACAAAAGTGGATGTTACTTGTTCAGATGACATTTCAGGGTGAAAATTATTATGTTGGTCATACATCCAAAAAGTATAATCTGTGATTGCGAATGCCAGTATCGACACCGGTGGCGACTGACAGACACACACTCTCCTCAAACACTGTGTTCATCCGCGCTGTGCCGCGCCGAGGCACAACTCACGTAAAGTTGATAAGTCCGCGAATGACTGCAATTGCAGATTTCGAACAGAGATGGCGACAAAGAGGAGAAACTACACACTGCAGCTTTAACCAAATTTTGATTTCAGTTCAATCCTAAAATCTATAAATGCAGTGTATGCGAAACATGTTTTAGGTTGCAACTCTCCAGTGCTGCTTTATTTCATATCTCTATATGGAAAATTTGACTGTAATGGGTTAATTCTCCCAGCGCTCCTGGGTCTATTCAGCGTCACATCTATTGGAAAGCTGTCATCGCTCTCAGTGTTTTTACAGCAGCAATAGCAGGTGTGCCACTGTCTGGACCACTGGCCTCCGGCTATGGCTTTATAACACCGATATTTCAAAACATCTCATGTGTGAACCATACACTGTAAAAAATGAATCATGGGTCTTGTAATTTTCATTAAAAAAATGAAGGTGATAATTTAAAATATTGTGTATATTTTATTAAAAAAATTGTGGTTCAGTGTTGTATAGAAAATAGTGAGAACATTTCACTAATAAAACCAAGAGATACATTTTCCTAATTTTTTTTAAGGAAACATACACAATTGTGAGGCTTGAATTGAGGAACCGATTGAGGAAGCTGATTAAACATTAACAGATGTTTCCCTTTAATCAAAAACACATAAAATAGCACTTAATTGCAATATTTTCTCTCCATTACCAGCCATGCAGCAAAGCATGCTGGGAACTAACAATGGTGTCTAAATAAAACGCGTGATTTTTTTCCCCAAACCACTTCAGCGGAAATCCCACCCTGCAGCCGATTCTAAAGTTTTCATTGGTCATGTCAATCACTGTACTGATTGCCTACACCAAACACTGATCCCTAAACCTACCCGTCACTGTAACCTAAACCAATGAAATCGGCTGCAGGGCGGGATTTCCGCTGAAGTGGTTTGGGGAAAAAAATCACGCAAATAAAACCGCATAATTGAGCTAATTATCTTAAAATAAATTGGTAGCCCTTTTTCCTTAATTTTATGTTCAGGTACACTCTAATCAATGCTGGGTTGTTTTAACCCAATTTTGGGTCAAATATGGACAAACCCAAACGTTGGGTAAAAAATGTAATTTAAACCACTAGATCCAGACCCAGTTATGGCTATATTTGGTGTCAGAGCTGTCGAATAAACAGCGTATTGTGCTTGGAGGAGTTGTCACACTCTTAGCACGTAGTTTATTAATTATTTTAATAAGACAGCAATAATTGAACCTTAACTTTTTTTCACTCTAAAAAATGCTGGGTTGTTTCAACCCAAATTTGGGTCAAATATGGACAAATCCAAATGTTGGGTTAAAAATGTAATTTAAAATTTTAACCCAACTTTCAGTTTCAACTGTAAATGTTTTAATTACATTTTTAACCCAACATTTGGGTTTGTCCATATTTGACCCAAATTTGGGTTGAAACAACCTAGCATTTTTTAGAGTGTACTTGTGTTAAAATATAAATTGTTTACATATGTAATAATATTACTGCACACTGTATCTGCAAAGTGAATTTTTTGGAGTTTTTTCTTTGTGCCAATGTAAAAAAATTTAATAAAGATAATGTGAAAAAAAACATTTAATTTAAAAATTGAACGGGTTTGTTCATATTTGACCCAAAGTTGGGTTAAAACAACCCAACATTTTTAGAGTGCAGTTTTCTATAGGGCCTAATGGAATTGAAACAAACAAGGAAACAAGTTATGAATAACACATATAAAGGGAAACACGTTAAAACTCGTTAAATTGGCAGTAAGTAAAATTAAAACCACATTTCCGTTGACAGCTAAAGAAATGCTTTTTTAATAGTAATGCTCAGTGTCACATGATCCTTCAGAGATCATTCTAATATGATGATTTGCTGCTCAAGAAACATTTTCTAAATGCTTACTTTAGCAGGATAATTTTTTAAATTATTATTATTATTACAATTAAAAAAAATAAATTAGTAATTAAAATTATTTAACCATAAATGGTTGTTTCAACCCAAATTTGGGTCAAATATGGACAAACCCAACCATTGGGTTAAATTTTTTTAATTCAATTTTTAACCCAACTGTTGGGTTTGTCCATATTTGACCCAAATTTGGGTTGAAACAACCCAGCATTTTTTAGAGTGTATGTTTGACATTTGAAAGAGTTTTGATCGTTACCATTGTGCAGAAGAGCTTACAGTAAGGTTGTGAATAGCTGTATATATTGATATTCAGAAGCATGTTGCTTTGTTCATTGAGCAAAAACTTTGTAATAATGCTAATGCAGTAACAAGTTTGTTTATGTGCTGTGCTAGCGGCATACAGTCTTTTAATAATGCAATATAACTCAGTCAAATAAAAACAGGTAATTTTCATTCACTCTAATTCACACACTTTTGAGCGTCAACTTAAAATAAAAAAGCATATTTCACTAAAAATATTAAATTAATTGTATCATAGACTAAATAATTAAGGGGATTTTACATGATTTATTCAGGTAGATTCCACGAAAGAAATCAAGCCTTAACTACTCAAAAATATTATGTGTAATATTGTTACCATCATTTTTTTTTTATTAAATAGCACACTCTAAAAAATGCTGGGTTGTTTCAACCCAAATTTGGGTAAAATATGGACAAACACAAATGTTGGGTTAAAAATGTAATAAAAAAATTTACAGTTGAAAGTGAAAGTTGAAGTTGGGTTAAAATTTAAAATGACATTTTTAACCCAACATTTGGGTTTGTCCATATTTGACCCACAGTTGAAAGTGAAGGTTGAAATTGGATTAAAAATAAAAATTAAATTTTTAACCCAACATTTGGGTTTGTCCATATTTGACCCACAGTTGAAAGTGAAAGTTGAAGTTGGGTTAAAATTTAAAATTACATTTTTAACCCAACATTTGGGTTTGTCCATATTTGACCCAAATTTGGGTTGAAACAACCCAGCATTTTTTTAGAGTGCAGTAACATTTTTTACAGTGTAGAAGAAAACCTCCAAACACACAGTAAAGTAAACAGAGTTTACTAAAACACTTGTTTTTTGAGTTTCATACGGTGTAATGTCACTCAATCACATCATTCAGCTCATCATCCCGCTGTCACTCTGCGACGTTCATCTCTCCAGTCTCCACAAAGGAAAGCAGGCGCTTTTTCCCCAATCTGATTTGTGGAGTTAACCCGCAGCGCTCGCTTTCTTTGATCAAAACAAGGAGATGTTAAGGATTTGAAGACATGCTGTGCGGTAAAAGAGTCTCTCCTGGGGCGGACAATTAACACTCGCCATTCTCAAGCGGTAGTTCATGCCGGTCATACCGGGAGGCAGCAGTTATGATGCTTGAATATCAATTTTAATTACCAGTAAGGCCACCGGCAGGCCAAGTTAGAAAAAAGAAAATTAGATACTTCAAAAATGTACGGGGAAGATTGTTTGAGATGAACGGCTCTGGAGATTTGACACTCAAATAGAGATGTAGATTAACCGAGAAAGCGTTTCAAGATGACATGATGTTGTGAGGTTTGTTTACGATGCTAATTCACTAATGCAATATGCATGACTCTGTACAGTACATGGAAATGTGTTTAAGCAAGAATGTACAAGAGGCCGAGCTCCTTCGTTATTCCTGTTGATTTCAAAATAGAGTTTTCTAAACCAAATCAACCAGCTCTAACATGAATCACAATATTGCATAACTTTGATTTGAAGTGCAGTATTTGAAACCTGGAAGAAAAAAA
>JARWKJ010000017.1:1822201-1827201 GCA_029959095.1 Rhinichthys osculus
CTCAAAGCCGATACATGATGAAGAAATCACGATAATAAGTCAAGGTACACAATGAGCTGGACGAGCTCAGTTAGAAACATTACATGTGGAAACATTTTTAATACGTTGCTATGTTCTGTGTGGTTGCTAGGGTGTTCAGTATGGTTGCTAGGGCATTCTAGAAGGTTACTATGATGTTTTGGGTAGTCGCTAGGGTGTTCTGGGTGGTTGTTATTGCATTTTGGGTGGTTACTAGGGTGTTCAGTATGGTTGCTAGGGCATCTTGGGTGGTTTCTAGGGTGTTCTAGGTAGCTGCTAGGGCACATTTGGTGGTTGCTACCGTAATTTACCTGATGGTTGCTAGGGCATTCTGTCTGGTTGCTGACACATTTTGGATGGTTGCTAGGGTGTTCTGTTTAGCTGCTAGGGCACTCTAGGTGGTTGCTATATTATTACTTGGTGTTTGCTCGGGCATTCCGAGTGGTTGCTGAGGCATTTTGGATGGTTACAAGGGTGTTCTGAGTAGTTGTTATGGCATCCCAGGTGGTTGCTAGGGTGTTCTGAGCAGTTGCAAGGGCATCCCAGGTAGTTTCTAGGGTGTCCTGGACAGTTGCTAAGGCATCCCGGGTGGTTGCTAGGGTGTTCTGGGGAGTTACTAGTGCCTCCTGGGAGGTTGCTAGGGTGTTATGGGCAGTTACTAGGACCTCCTGGGTGGTTGCTAGGTTGTTCTGGACAGTAACTTGGGCGTTTCGGGAGGTTGCTTCGGTGGTATGGACAGTTGCTAGGGCATCCCAGGTGGTTGCTAGGGTGTTGTGGACAGTTGATAGGCCATCCCTAGTGGTTGCTATGCCATCCTGGGTGGTTGCTAGGGTTTTCTGGACAGTTGCTAGGGCATCCCTTGTGGTTGCTAGGGGGTTCTGGGATAGTTGATAGGCCATCCCTTGTGGTTGCTAGGGGGTTCTGGATAGTTGATAGGCCATCCCTAGTGGTTGCTAAGCCATCCTGGGTGGTTGCTAGGGTTTTCTGGACAGTTGCTAGGGCATCCCTTGTGGTTGCTAGGGGGTTCTGAATAGTTGATAGGCCATCCCTAGTGGCTGCTAGGCCATCCTGGGTGGTTGCTAGGGTGTTCTGGACAGTTGCTAGGGCATCCCGGGTGGTTGCTAGGGTGTTCTGGAAAGTAACTAGGGCATTTTGGGCGGTTGCTAGGGTGTTCTGTACAGTTGCTATGCCATCCCAGGTGGTTGCTAGGGTGTTCTGGACAGTAACTATTGCATCTTGGGTGCTAGTTAGGGTGTTCTGGGCAGTTCCTAGGCCATCCCTGCTGGTTGCTAGGGTATTGCTATATGGTTGCTAGGGGTGGTTGCTCCGGTATTCTGGGAGGTTTGTCGTCCAGCAGGTAAAATCATAAGTGTGATCATAACGTGATGCATAACTTACTGTAGCAAACACGGCTTGTGTAACCCAGAGCTACAGGGATCCCGTAAATTGGTTTAATTAGCAGATAAATGATTGTTTGCTGATATTTGGATTGCAAGTGCTTTGGATTTTCTGATATTTAGAGCAAACAATATTGATTATGTAAGCGTTGCAAATAATTACGGGATGCAATCTGATGGTCTTTCTGACATCAACAAAACAGCATTACAGACGAAAGCCCTGCAAATCTAAACAGCCTCTTCTAGCGCATGCGATCTGAACACACGCGTGCTGGTGTTGGTGCAACATGTACACTGATCCTGATTCACAACGACTCCATTGTTTTGCTGGACGCCGGAGTATTACAGCATGGCCTGTGATCTGGATACAAATGAGATCCAGCATATTAGACTTTGGGCTGTTAGCATTCGGCGTTCTGGCTAACGCTGTGAGACGAGACATCAATCTGAACCGCTTCCAACACATTCTGATTCTCCAACTCTCGCTTTTGTTTTTTTACTGGGTAAATAGAGTGTGCGCTCATCAGGGATTACTGTAAATGCAACATCATTCTTGTTTCCTGAAGCACATTTATATAGTTATGGATGCATATTATTACTAATGCTTGTGTTGAGATTAGGATATCCTACCTATGGAAGTTTATGTATCCCACAGAATAAAAAATTTAAATGTTATTGTGACTTTGTACACACAAAAGTCAGAATTTGTGGCAGAAACTAAATAAATCAGGATTATGAGATACAGTATAAACTCTGAATTTCTGGGGGGAAAAATATGATTTTTTTATGAATTACGAAAAATTCTGAATTCCGAGGGAAAATAATTATGAATTATGAATTTAGAATTATGAGGGGGGAAAAAAAATCAGGATTATGAGATATAAACTCAGAATTATGAGGGAAAAAAGTCAGGATTATGAGATATAAATCTAGAATGCCGAGAAAAAAGTCAGGATTACGAGATATAAATGTAGAATTCCGAGAAAAAAGTCAGGATTACGAGATATAAATGTAGAATTCCGAGAAAAAAGTCAGGATTACGAGATATAAATGTAGAATTCGGAGAAAAAAGTCAGGATTACGAGATATAAATGTAGAATTATGAGGGAAAAAGTCAGGATTACGAGATATAAATGTAGAATTATGAGGGGAAAAAGTCAGGATTACGAGATATAAATGTAGAATTCCGAGAAAAAAGTCAGGATTACGAGATATAAATGTAGAATTCCGAGAAAAAAGTCAGGATTACGAGATATAAATGTAGAATTCCGAGAAAAAAGTCAGGATTACGAGATATAAATGTAGAATTCCGAGAAAAAAGTCAGGATTACGAGATATAAATGTAGAATTCCGAGAAAAAAGTCAGGATTACGAGATATAAATGTAGAATTCCGAGAAAAAAGTCAGGATTACGAGATTTAAATGTAGAATTCTGAGAAAAAAGTCAGGATTACGAGATATAAATGTAGAATTATGAGGGAAAAAGTCAGGATTACGAGATATAAATGTAGAATTATGAGGGAAAAAGTCAGGATTACGAGATATAAATGTAGAATTATGAGGGGAAAAGTCAGGATTACGAGATATAAATGTAGAATTATGAGGGAAAAAGTCAGGATTACGAGATATAAATGTAGAATTATGAGGGAAAAAGTCAGGATTACGAGATATAAATGTAGAATTATGAGGGGAAAAGTCAGGATTACGAGATATAAATGTAGAATTATGAGGGGAAAAGTCAGGATTACGAGATATAAATGTAGAATTATGAGGGGAAAAGTCAGGATTACGAGATATAAATGTAGAATTATGAGGGAAAAAGTCAGGATTACGAGATATAAATGTAGAATTATGAGGGGAAAAGTCAGGATTACGAGATATAAATGTAGAATTATGAGGGGAAAAGTCAGGATTACGAGATATAAATGTAGAATTATGAGGGGAAAAGTCAGGATTACGAGATATAAATGTAGAATTATGAGGGGAAAAGTCAGGATTACGAGATATAAACTCAGAAATCTGAGGATATTAACTCATAATTCCAAGAAAAAAAATGGTGTGATATAAACTTGCAATTGCGAGAGAAAAAAAGTGTTCAATCCGTGGTGAAAAAAAAAAGAATTGCAAAATTGAATTGCAAAATTTCCTCAGAACTCTGAGGAAAAACTAACAAATTTTGAGAGATATACTCAAAATTTCCAAATTATATATATAAACTAGAATGTACATTTCCAGAAGAAAATGTGAAGTGGTGCTTGCAGTGGCAAAACTCGCCGCTCGGTTGCTAGGGTGTGGTACATTATTGCATACGAGCCAACAATCATGTCTGTACGATATTGTGGAGCTGAGATATGGCTTATTCATGTGTTTGTATGGTTACTAGGGTACGCTATATGGTTGCTAGGGTGTGCTGGGTGGTTGCTAGGGCGTTGCTAGGCAGTTGCTAGGGTGTTCAGGGTTGTTGCTAGGGTGTTCTGGGTGGTTGCTATGGTGTTGCTAGGCTGTTGCTAGGGTGTTCTGGGTGGTTGCTAGGGGGTTGCTAGGGTGTTCTGGTTGGTTGCTAGGGTGTTGCTAGGCGGTTGCTAGGGTGTTCTGGGTGGTTGCTAGGGTGTTGCTGGGCGGTTGCTAGGCGGTTCTGGGTGGTTGCTAGGGTGTTGCTAGGCGGTTGCTAGGGTGTTCTGGGTGGTTGCTAAGGTGTTGCTAGGGTGTTGCTAGGCGGTTGCTAGGGTGTTGTTAGGGGTTGCTAGGGTGTTTTGGGTGGTTGCTAGGGTGTTGCTAGGCGGTTGCTAGGGTGTTCTGGGTGGTTGCTAGGGGGTTGCTAGGGTGTTGCTAGGGTGTTTTGGGTGGTTGCTAGGGTGTTGCTAGGGTCTTCTAGGTGGTTGCTAGGGTGTTGCTAGGCGGTTGCTAGGGTGTTGCTAGGCGGTTGCTAGGGTCTTCTGGGTGGTTGCTAGGGTGTTGCTAGGCGGTTGCTAGGGCGTTCTGGGTGGTTGCTAGGGTGTTCTGAGTGGTTGCTAGGGTGTTGCTAGGCGGTTGCTAGGGTGTTCTGAGTGGTTGCTAGGGTGTTGCTAGGTGGTTGCTAGGGTATTCTGGGTGGTTGCTAGGGTGTTGCTAGGCGGTTGCTAGGGTATTCTGGGTGGTTGCTATGGTGTTGCTAGGCGGTTGCTAGGGTGTTTTAGGTGGTTGCTATGGTATTCTGGATGGTTGCTATGGTGTAACTAGGTGGTTGGTAGTGTTCACATTTGGTTACTATAGAGTTTTTATAATGTTCATGGCATGATTTAGCACTTAGCTAATCAATATTAGCATGTAGCTATTCACAGCTAGCATGTTTAGCATGTAGCAAGTCCTGTTTGCTAGCATGAGTCAAAAGAGCCAACCCCCATCTCTATACGATGTTCTGATGCAGAGATACTGGTCTTGAAAAACGGTTGCTAGGGTACTCTGTTTGGTTGCTAGGGAGTGGCTTGGCAGCTGCCAATCATGAAGCTCCAAAGTCAATGTGAATGTATAAACCAACCCCCATCTCTATACGATGTTTTGATGCAGAGATATAGGTCTTGCAAAATGGTTGCTAGGGTACTCTGT
>JARWKJ010000017.1:1832201-1852201 GCA_029959095.1 Rhinichthys osculus
GGCATGCACGTCGAAAGAGTTAAACAATAATCGGGTATATTAAGATAACATAAACGCAATAAGATAATAGGCTGGTGTGTTAGAAAAAAGGCGATATGATAATGAATTATCAATGTCGCTACAGTTCGCGCGCATCGGCAGTGTTTCTGTCGATTATTCGCGATTTATTATAAACTATGAATCGGGCGTTTTTTCACAGAACATTAAAATAATATCTAATTGTGTTTATTTATATGAATTCATATTTTGTATCATATAATCAAAAGTAAGGGAAACTCAAAAAAAAAAAAAAATCAATAACATCGATAGATTAAAAACTAATTTGAGCGGCAAAATTTCTCGCGAAAGCTTTTGGGTCGTTGCGTCGCTACTGTTGCCGATCGAGTTTAAATACTAAAGTTTACTTGTTTGGTTCAAGACTGTAATTTATTCTCATTCAGGTGGTTATTTTAGCATCGGCATGATGAATTTCTTAATTTGATGAATTTCCCAGTACAATTGTTATGATAGGTTAAGTGAAAATTGTTGATCCAATTTTATTTTTATTTTTATTAATTGGTTGCTTTTTCCTGTCGACGAACATTTGTAGGCTAAATGAATTCATGTTGCTTTTAAGCGTCAAATCACTGACAGTGAAACTCTGAAATAAAACCTAAATTAAATATATGAATTATGCTGTTCATTATCATCACATTTTTAAAATAATACATTAATTAATTAATTAAAAACCAGGTGTAAACCATGTATTTGTGGACACGAAAAGGGCCGCACGGTGAAGGGCCACCAGACGGGATCGGTAAATGACACTGCAATTCTCAGCTCAAAAAGAGTTAAAATAGCTTATAATATTAAAATGAGATGAATGCATTTAATTTACACAATGTTTTTCGACCAAACACAAGTAATAAAGCATTTTATTTGTGCATTTTGAAGTGTTTCATAGGTCAGAATAATTAAAACATGCCGTTTTTTCTTATTTAAAACCTTGTAAATAGTTTTAAAGAGAAATAATAGCTTTAAATAATTAATAAATAGTTTTAAACAGCCTACATAATCTAACTTTAGTCATTAAATTACCATTGATGTGTATTTTATTTATTTATTTATTTGACTCAATCGTCTTGTTTCAACCTTAAAATGTTTCAAATTGATGGTATATTCACATTTTCACTTTCCACAAAAGTAATGAAGTCTTTTTTGTTTTCCATTGCAACAGTACAGCTAAAAGAACAAATTGCATATCATATTTAAAACTAGTTTAAATGTATCAGACAGCTTTGAAACCTGCCCAGACTGAGTATTTCTTTGCTGATTAGATGTTCTGTGGTCAGAATTGCTCCCCTGCTTTGAGAGAACAGATTATTTATGTGACACTTTGTTTAAACAGAAAAATGCAAAGTCAGATTTCATTTTATATGTGACGCTGAAAAGCCACATCATTTGGACACACGGATTTCAAGCCAAGTGATTATTCTGTTGAGAAAAATAAGTTTCATTGCAGATTTCCATAGAGAGAAAAAGAAATATTTAAGTTCTATATTTTTTCTTCTTCACATTTTTGGGGAGTAACCAGAAGCACAGATGGTTTCCAGTGATTCACGTTGAGTTTGGGCCTGTAAGAATCCAGTGGTTTCCTGAGTCTGTGTTTTATTGTCTTGTTTTTAAGCAGATAGAAGGGATGTTGTGTGCCAGATTTACAGTAATCTTGTTTTTTTCACTCATGCACCCTCACAAATGATAGCAAAAGAAGTGTGCGTGTGCAGGACATGATATGAACACACGGACTGTGAGGAATGATGTATTTGCATGTTTCACGTATAATCTCAAACACATTTAGCAGTGCATCTGCTCTCTCTGTATGCATCGCATGAGCTCTGACCGAATATTAGAAGGGCACATAAATTGACTCACAAAGGCACCAGTGAAGCACGTCGTCTGTTGGCTGTCCGCACTTCATTGGCTCGCACCCCCCTTATGAGTATGAATGGTTAATTGGTTAATTACTCACTGTACCTTTGGCACAGTAAATGGCCATAATGAGTTTGCTATGTAGCGTTTCCCATGCTAAGAGCTCCCGCTAGCCGGATCCTCCTCAGACTTCCTTCCCCTTTAACTGCGACTCTCTTTATTTCTCAGTGCCATGCTGAGCAGAGAAAATGAATGAATACAATTATATATTTCAGGAGGTTGATTCCTCGACTGGAGACCCGGGGCGCAGGGGTCACGCGGCCTCTGAACGGAAACCCAGCATACACTCAGATGTAACACGATAGTTGGGTCGCTCGTGAAAATGTTCCATGATGAACCAGTCAGAAATGTGTTCCCACTCGACGGTCCAGTGTGTACAGGGCAACTGTGTTTCCCGTAAAAGTCCCTTAAATACCAGTTACTGGTTCTGTGTATAAGCATTTTAATAAGCAAAAAAAATATATATATATATATTATTATTATTATCGTATAATATTTCCCGTAAAAGTTTACATATTCCCGTGTGGAATATGTAAACATATAATTTTTTTATATTATATATATATATATATATATTATACTATATTTGTATTGCTTATTAAAATCATTCTATTATATAATATTTCCTGTAAAAACTCCCAATTTGTTTTTGGTGTGTATATATATATATATATATTATATGTTTACGTACTCCACACGCAAATTGTAACCCGTGTTTTGGGGAGTTTTACAGAGTTTTAAATTTTATATATATATATATATATATATATATATATATATATATATATAATAATTTAATAGTAGGAAAAAATATTTAAATAAAAAATCATATATATGACATATATATGATTTTTTATTTATATATTATTTCCTATTATTTATAAAAATTGTATTTTAAAAAACAAAACAAAAAAGATTTTGCATATTTCTACTGCAGTGTAGCCCAGAATAAGTTTTGTAAAGTTTTGTAATTCCCACCACATTGAATAATTTTTTTTTCTTTTTTTACCTCTGTAAACTTTGTGCACTTCTCCGCATGTGTCCGCTTATACGCACTTGCATGTATTTTATGTGCATTTTAGGACCTCCTCACACTCTAAAAAATGCTGGGTTGTTTTAACCCAACGTTTGGGTCAAATATGGATAAACCCAGCCGTTGGGTTAAATTTTGTAATTTCATTTTTAACCCAACGTTTGGGTTTGTCCATATTTGACCCAAAGTTGGGTTAAAACAACCCAGCATTTTTAGTACTTCTGTGGGAGATTTAAAAAGTAAAGGAATACACATCATGCATCTCAGCTGAGAAATGTAAAACCCGGCGCGTTCCTCATGCGTGTGTTTCTCCAGTCATATACGACGAGCTTCTTATTCTTCAGTCCTGAACAGATCCTGCTGCAAGTCACACTGACTTGACTAGTTTTGACACTCGTGTTTTCCTCTTCGAGACTTGTTAAACCTCTCCTGTTGTGTGTAAAATGTGCTGTGCCTTTCTGCTGTCCAAATCCATTCTCAGAGGGGAACCAAGACGGTGTGTGTGTATTGGAGAGTTCAGCCGGTGCATGAGAAACCTGGTCTGAAGAATTAATATTATGATGATTTTAAAGAACAGAAAAATGCTGGGTTGTTTTAACCCAACTTTGGGTCAAATATGGACAAACCCAAACGTTGGGTTAAAAATGTAATTAAAAAATGTAACCCAATGGCTGGGTTTGTCCATATTTGACCCAAAGTTGGGTTAAAACAACCCAGCATTTTTTAGGACCACATTTAGACGAGGATGACAGTGGATTAATGTTAGGCAGAAGGATAACATCACTGTTACCCTGCAACCGCTCATTAGGTGCTTAAAAAGGCAGCGGGACGTTACGCAATGTCACAATGTTTTTATTTAATAAAGACAAAAGCGAGTTGAGCCAGGGATTTGCTGTCTGTTGACTTTGGATATACAGTGGCTGTATAAAAGCTCTCAGTATCACATGCTCTTGGGCTTTGTGAACGCTGATATACCCGGTGTCGTGGTCGGGATAGTTGCTCCGTCTGACAGTCGATTGGGCTCGGGATTAGACGTACACGAGTGAACGCTGGAGGAGAGATGCAGATGCTGGACGTCTGCATGCAGGATTCATTCACTCCCACAGAAGTACTAAAAATGCTGGGTTGTTTTAACCCAACTTTGGGTCAAATATGGACAAACCCAAACGTTGGGTTAAAACAACCCAGCATTTTTAGAGTGCAGAAACACTCAGATTGATTCTTGTGCATAATTAGATGTATTGGTAACACTTTACAATAAGGTTCATTAGCATGAACTAATAATCAACCGCATTTATTAATCTTTGTTAATGTTAATTTCAACATTTACAAACGTTGTAATACTTGTTAGCATTAGTTAGCATTGCACTGTGAACTAACATGAACAAACAATGAACAGTGGTATTTATTTTCACAAAGATGAACAAATACAGTAACACATGTGTTGCTCATTGTTAGTTCATGTTACTTATGAACCTTTTTGTAAAATGTGTGCGATGTATTTAATTTAGTGCAAACTCTTAATCTAAAACCGCATGTCTTAATGTTCTGGTGTATTTTTAATATGTGACATGTACATGTTTTGTGCTTTATAATCTCCCACATGCTAACGCACGACGAGACAGATGTTTGTGATAGTCTAGAGCTCCTGCGCAAGAGTGTTCGGTTCATTTATTCATAAAGGATATTCAACATGAATTAACATTGCAAGCTTGAGAGCAAATAAAGCTTCAGTGTTTCTCCTGTTATGTGTGTAAATGCGGCATGACGCTCATGTGCTGGTGTTTCGGTCATGCCTGCTTCACCCGGGCCACTCCACATTCACACCTCAGTTTCAGGAGAACACACCAGTCACAGCTGCTGGACACACTCAAACCGGTTTACAGAGACTCGCCCGGCAGGTAACTAACTTACCGTAAGATTTCATAAGTGCAAAAAAATGTTTTACTGCACAAATAGTCAGTGAGTGTGCAGAATCCCAAAGGAGGCATTTTATTATTTCCATAACACTTTACAATAAGGTTCATTAGTTAACCTTATGAACATCAGCATTTATTAATCTTAGATAATATTCATTTCAACATTTACTAAAATCAAAGGTTGTATTTGTTAACATTAGTTCATGAACTAACATGAACAAACAATGAACAGCTGGATTTTTATTAACTAACATTAACAAAGATTAATACTGTAACAAATGTATTGCTCATTGTTAGTTCATGTTAGTTAATGAACCTTATTGTAAAGTGTTACCAATATTTCTAATGTGCATCGGTGTTTACTCCACCGAGAGGACAAACAAACAAACGAACGAACGAATGGAAAGCGGGCCGCTGTAAATATTGAGCGGCCGGTTCCTCTCTCTCTTAGTTCTGAAAGGCCTCGCTCGCTCTGAAAGGCCACTATTGTTTCCTCTCGCTGTCGCCTCTCCACAACCCGGCCGAAAGTATGCATGTATTTAGAGAAAAGGAGAGCAGGAGAGGATAAAGGGGGTGAATGGAGAGGGGTTCATGGTCCTGCTTGTAATACTCTCGGCGTTCACAGCGAACACAGAAGCGACGGCCTTTTCCTTCACCAGATCTTTCTCACACGCCAAACGGTGTTTCACAGACGCATGTGTCCGGCCGCTTCCACCGGGTTTCTCCAACAATAGCTGACATTTGGTCTGTGACGAGCCCTAAGCCGACAGGATTAACCCCAGGACGGAGCTTTGTCCTCGCGCTCACATCTTCTGGGGGTGGAGGGATGGAGGGGTGGAGGGGTGGAGGGATGGAGGGATGGAGGGGTGGAGGGATGGAGGGGTGAGATGGCCTACACTGCAGAACACGAAATCCAGGGGGAGGAGTTGGATCCAGATCCAACTCCTCCCACCTTACATTACCTAAACCTACCCATCTCCGCCCCCTGATCCCTAACCCCACCCCTAATCCTACCCATCTCCACCCCTTAGATCTGGATCCAACTCCGCCCCCTGGATCTCGTGTACTGCAATGAGGTGCTACTGGGAGGGATGGAGGGGAGGAGGGATGGAGGGATGACGGGGTGGAGGGGTGGAGGGATGGAGGGATGGAGGGATGACGGGGTGGAGGGATGATGGGGTGGAGGGATGGAGGGGAGGAGGGATGGAGGGATGACGGGGTGGAGGGGTGGAGGGATGGAGGGATGGAGGGATGACGGGGTGGAGGGGTGGAGGGATGGAGGGATGACGGGATGACGAGGTGGAGGGATGATGGGGTGGAGGGATGGAGGGGTGGAGGGATGGAGGGATGACGGGATGACGAGGTGGAGGGATGATGGGGTGGAGGGATGGAGGGGTGGAGGGATGGAGGGATGGAGGGGTGGTTTCAGGGGTGTTTTGTTGCACCCGAGATACAGTATCAGCGTTTGACGTGGGCGTGAAGACGTGCACTAAACATGAAGAACATCATTTGCCTTTAGTTTCCCGAAACACTCAGACTCAGATTCCCACGCGAGTTGATCAGACACATGGACTGAAGTGATGTTCCTGAACATCTAAAGACCCTTTGATCTGAAGGCGTCTGCTTAAATGCTTCAGATTCATTTAGTTCTGCCCATATATGAATTCCTCACAAAAATGTACATTTTTGAAGAAAAAAATTAGTTTGTTTTGTATTTAAATAAAAAATATAAATATTAAATACACTAAAAGTAAATTAAAATAATATATATATGTATATATACACACACATACATAAATTACACACACACACACACACACAAAATACAATACAATAGAAAAATACAAAAATATATATACACTTATTTTCATTTATTTTAAATTTATTTTATAAATTAAAATAAGTTATATATATATAATGTAAATTAAAATAAGTTAAATAAAAAAAAAAATATTCATTATAATATATATATATAATTTTAACTTATTTTTTGTTTATTTAATATTATTTAATATTTTATTTATTTCATTAGATACACTCTATTTAATTTGTTACTCAAGATCTAAAGACCTTTTGAACTTAAGACTGCTTAAATGCTTAAAATAAAAATTATTTACACTTCAAATTTTCCCAAATTTCTTCGTGCATGACACAATTCTCCTTCCACAGTTACATTTGTGTAATTTATAGTTGTCATGAAGTCCCTGTCATAACTGTGTAGAGGTGACTCTTCTGAGCGGAAAAGCCTTGGCTTTATAACGCAGCTTTGCTTTGTCTTAAGTGTGCGGTCAAGTATGTTTGACAACTGAAAAGTTAAAGTCTTCTGACCTTGTTCTGTCAGATCGTGCGGCTCTGAGATCTCGAAGCAGATCCTCCAGGATCTCCTGGAAACGTTGTGTACGGCCGGCTCTGACAGAGGTCTGTTTGTTTAGTGTCTCTGGGAGTAAAGTGACTCGAGGTCTCCTCATTCATGAGCTAATGGCGTGGAGTCACTAAAGGGCTTAAAAAGCCATCGGCTCATTGTCTACTGACACAAAACCCTTTCCTCTGTAATCCCCCTTCCTCTCCTCCATAGAAACCTTCCTGCTCACATTCGGCATTCATATTAATCAGTGTTAAAGGCTAATGAGATAAATAAGACTTAAGAGGAACCCTGGAGTGTCTTTGGAAGTCTGCAGAAACTGTTTAGTTATAAATTTGCCCTGGACTGTTTCCTTCAGTGCCTGAGAACGTTTAATTGTCCTTTTCTAATCTTTCTTAGAGCTCTTTTTGCACTGAAATGCTCCTGACCGAGGATTTTTGAAGATGATGCCTTTACACAGACTGTGTAAAGGCTAGCGTGACTAGCTAGTTGATTTACTCAACGATGCATCGTAACCCAACTTTGGGTCAAATATGGACAAACCCAGCCATTGGGTTACATTTTTTAATTACATTTTTAACCCAACGTTTGGGTTTGTCCATATTTGACCCAAAGTTGGGTTAAAACAACCCAGCATTTTTAGAGTGATACGATGCATCGTTGAGGAAATCATCTAGCGAGTCACGACTGTTTCCCGAAACCGTACTGTCGCAAAATTGGTCGTTCAACCACGTTGGATAATGACGTCACGCAGGTGTTGGAGTAATAACTACTTTTAATGAATCTGTTTGAGATCGAATTACACTCTAAAAAAATGCTGGGTTGTTTTAACCCAACTTTGGGTCAAATATGGACAAACCCAGCCATTGGGTTACATTTTTAAATAGCATTTTTTAATCCAACGTTTTGGGTTTGTCCATGGTCGACCCAAAATTGAGTTAAAACAACCCAGCATTTTTTTAGAGTCTACATCACTCGTAACATGTTTAATAGTTAACAAACAAAACTGTTCATGTTCGTGATGTCATGCATTTCTAAAAAAAAATAAAAAAATCTAATCCTACACTCTAAAAATGCTGGGTTGTTTTAACTCAATTTTGGGTCAAATATGGGCAATTTGGAGGGGTGGGTTGTTTTAACTCAATTTTGGGTCAAATATGGACATACCCAAACGTTGGATTAAAAATGCAATTTAAAAATGTAACCCAACGGCTGGGTTTAGCCATATTTGACCCAAAATTGGGTTAAAACAACCCAGCATTTTTTAGAGTGTAAAAAAAACTTTCAAATTGTATTCATTAGAATTGCCTGGATGGTGAAAATACACTTTGAAATAAATTAATGCATTATTAAAAGTGACAGTAAAATGTAGAATGTTACAAAAAATTATATTTTTAACCCAACGTTTGGGTTTGTCCATATTTGACCCAAAGTTGGGTTAAAACAACCCAACATTTTTAGAGTGTACGATGCATCGTTGAGGAAATCATCTTGCGAGTCACGACTGTTTCCCGAAACCGTATTGTCACAAAATTGGTCGTTCAACCACATTGGATAATGACGTCACGCAGGTGTTGGAGTAATAACTACTTTTAATGAATCTGTTTGAGATCGAATTACACTCTAAAAAAATGCTGGGTTGTTTTAACCCAACTTTGGGTCAAATATGGGCAATTTGGAGGGGTGGGTTGTTTTAACTCAATTTTGGGTCAAATATGGACATATGTTGGATTAAAACGTTGGATTAAAAATGCAATTTAAAAAATGTAACCCAACGGCTGGGTTTGCCCATATTTGACCCAAAATTGAGTTAAAACAACCCAGCATTTTTTAGAGTGTAAAAAAAACTTTCAAATTGTATTCATTAGAATTGCCTGGATGGTGAAAATACACTTTGAAATAAATTAATGCATTATTAAAAGTGACAGTAGAATGTTACAAAAAATTATATTTTTAACCCAACGTTTGGGTTTGTCCATATTTGACCCAAAGTTGGGTTAAAACAACCCAACATTTTTAGAGTGTAATGCTAGATGTTTTGCTATAAATTCCGAACATGGCATTTGAGGAATATTTCTCATTTTTCTCAGTTATTTTGCTTTATTTCCAGATTCATTCATAGACTCGTTCTTAGAGCAAATTCACACTCGATTTAAATCTCTTGACAAATTAAAAGACGTAAATGATTTGTTTGTATTCTAAATAAAATATACAGATTGAACTGAATGTCGGCTTGCTTATTTTGCTCAAGATCAGGATTTATTGAGTCCACGTGTCATGCAAACATGAAACTCTTCTTCTAACCACAGGTCGAGAGCGTTGTCCAAACACACAACTCTGCGATGTTGTTTGCGAATGTTCGTTATAACGATGGTTTCGGGAAACACAGCCTCGCTGAACTGCTGATAACGACAGAACTCGCGAACACAGTTGGCTAACGAACGAAGCTTTTGGGAAACACACTGCAGGATATTTAGCATCTGTTTCTAAAGCCGTGTTTGTTTGGCTGCTGATCTCTCTGCTTCCCCAAACCTTGATCTGCCCCCCTCCTCGGTGTTCAATGGTCCGGTCCGCACTGAAGAGGCCATCTGGGGCTCTCTCTCTCTCTCTCTCTCTCTCTGGACTAATCGTGGATTACTGGCCCTCTGCATGTGCTGTAATGGGCTCAGGGCTTTAGGGGGCTGTCGGGGTGTCTCTACGCCCCAGTGTTCGATTCCGGCCCAATGTTGTGGCTACTACGGTTAGTTAATGCCGGATCACAGACATCCAGATTAGGACCCCATCATTAAGAAACAGTTTAAAAACACATCTTTTTAAGATAGTGTTTGTGTTTGGAGACGCTGGGCACTGGATGTATATTGTACCTGTTTTTGCAGTTTGGTTTTCTCATTTAATTTTCTTTTACGGATGTACTTTTGTACTGTACTTGTTGTAGTGCTTTGAAAAATAACAGTGCATTATAAATAAAATGTATTATTATTATTATTCATTGACTGTGAAGAGGTCTAAACTAAAAGTTCACAGGTCATGGTTATTGATGCATAAATATGAAATACTCGGCTACAAAAATATCTGGAGTCCGGGGATATTTGCATTACACTCAAAGCATTTTAAGATTACATTACATTAATTTGATTACATTTTGTGAGATTAAAAGCGTGTCTGTAATCTTCTAATTAATTTACTGATGTTAGAAACAATAAACGTGCAGATATAATGAATTATTATGAAACAAAATATTCAAGCAGAAATTATTTAGCCATAGAAGAATGCGCTACTAAAATTAAAATGGGTAAGATGCAAATATTTGAGTGTTATTTAATAATAATAATACATTTATTTATTTTTTTATAAAAAAGAGTGTCTTGCTCATTGACATTAAATACTTTTGGGAATGTGACAGTTAAGTTTAAACTAGAATTATTTTGCTAAATGAGTTATTATAATTTTATAAAATTATAATAACTCATTTAGCAAAATAATTCTAGTTTAAACTTATTGGCTATTGATTTTACAGTATACATATGTTACAGTATACACAGTATAAATATGAAATTATATAATAATATAATAGTATATATATATATATATATATATATATACTATTATATTATTATATAATTTCATGTTTATATATATACTGTAAAATTATATCTATAAACATTATATAAATTTATATACAATTATATAAAATAGTTATTTCTTGCATTTAAAAATTGTGCACTCAATGAAAATGTTTAATTAACAAATTCTTTAATAAAAAAAAATATTTAAATATTAATTTGATGTAGTTTTATTGTTATTCGTAATTATTTTTGAGTGCATTTGACCAAATATGTACATCAAATCAGTACTCTCATGTTTTCCTCATTCATAATGTTTTAATAGTTGTGTTTTGACAAGCTTTCATTCCTTTTTTCCCTCTTTGTGTGTGTGTAAAGATCTTCCGTCTCGTCCTGAAGGACCGTGATGTGTTTTGGGGGGCGACGATCAGCCAATGGAAACGCAGCGTTTCCTGGCGTTTGATTGGTGCAGACAGAAGCTGAGTGTGATGGCGGCGAGTGTATAAAATATTAAGAGCTGTTTGTGATCTCACAGGCAAACCTTCGCACGCGATCCTGAAGAAACGAGGTCAAGGCGACCGTGTTGAAACGGCAAAGGTGGCCGTGAAATCTGCGGTGTATTTAACAGCCTTTTAAACTGGTCCTACTCAGTGTTTTTAAATATCGATACATTCTTAAATCAAGATTTACTGGAGAAGCAAAGTTACTTAAGATGTTCAGTCTAATGAAAAATCTATCAAAATGAAGTTTTAGTTTGTTTTCCCTTTGAATTAAGTTTATTTTTCTGACCGCTCTTGTAAGCACAAACTCAATATTTCAGTAAACAAGACTTTTATCTTTTATATCTTCAGTCATTTTGCTTCTTCTCCAGTAAATGTCTCTTGAGTTAAGAATGTTTAGATATTTGTGCTGGAAAATGAGACAGAAACACTGAGGAAGAACATTTTAAATTTTTTAATTTTTTAATTTTCTGTTTAAAAGGAAATTTCTAATTATATGCAAGCTGATTGTCAATCTTGCACACTGAATATTCAGATAAATTTTTTTTTTTTTGGTCTGTAGACTCCCCATAAATGTTTTCCCCTTTCCTATCAACTCACCACAGGAATCCTCTCTCCGTCAAAGCGTCGTGTGAATAGAAGCATCAGAGTTTCTCAATAACTCGACGTTCCCTCCAGCTAAAAACGGCGGGCCCGTTCCTCACACTAGTCCTGCCTCAGTCGCCGTATCGTTGGTAAGAGCTACATGGCACGAAGGTGCCTGAATTATTCACGCTCATAATCGGCCTTTATGTCATAGCGCCCGGGCTGGGGCCTGTGTTATTCTAGTGCATAATTGATGCTGCTCAGAAGTGGAAAAGTTAGAATAGCAGAAGTAATGTGAAGGGAAAGTGCAGGCGATTGCGTGCAGGGGTCAGACTCAATCTCGGGACGGGACGGGGGGGTCCGACTGAATCAGGCGTAACCAGCGCTGACATTGAGCTGAGCTGGAATATCCACTCTCTGAAGACTTACAGCCTGTCCATGACTGGAGAGAACCAGAAAAAAGAAAAAAAAAATGGCTGGCTGGCATCAATTGTGGCTTTGCTTTTTGTTTCAAAGCATTCTTTAGATGGTCTGGTGCAATAGTAATTGGAAAAAAAAAATTTTTTTTTTTTTTTTTGGTCAGAGAACAGATCTCAGTGGTAATCAAGATCAGATCTACATGCTAAATGAATTATATCGACGGTCCAGCGTTGAGGTGTTTATAGAGCTGCGCATTATGCGTCGTTGGCAGTAACTTGTCATGCTTTTTATTTTATTTTCCTGCTTTTACACTAGCGAGTTTGGGATATGTTAGTGTCTTCTGCTCACCCAGGCTGTATTTATTTTATATTTGACTAAAAAAGAAATACAGTAAAAGTGAATTACTCCAGTCTTCAGTGTCACATGATCCTTCAGAAATCATTCTAATATGATGATTTGATGCTCGAGAAACATTTACACTCTAAAAAAATGCTAGGTTGTGTCAACCCAAATTTGGGTCAAATATGGACAAACCCAAATGTTGGGTTAAAAATGTAATTTAAAATTTTAACCCAACTTCAACTTTCACTTTCAACTGTAAATTGTTTAATTACATTTTAACCCAACATTTGGGTTTGTCCATATTTGACCCAAATTTGGGTTGAAACAACCCAACATTTTTTAGAGTGTATGATTATTATTAGTTGAAAATGTTGATTTTTTTTTCTCAGGATTCTTTGATATTCTTTGAATATAGTCTTTTGTAACATGTCTTTACTGTGACTTTTGATCAATTTATTGTCCTTTAAAATCATACTCATCCCAAACTTTTGAATGGTGGTGCATCACGGTTTTCACAAAAAATTGATAATATAATCATAAATGTTTCTTGAGCATCAGATCCTCATATTAGAGTGATTTCTGAAGGATCATGTGACACTGAAGACTGGAGTAATGATGCTGAAAATCACAGGAATAAATTACACTTTACTATATATTCACGTAGAAAACTGATATTTTAAATTCTAAAAATATTTCACTATTTTTACTTTATAAATGCAGCATTGGTGAGCAGAAGAGAATGAATTATTCCAAACTTCTCCTTGACCAGCCGTGTAATTCCCTTCCTAATAGTAAGCCGGACGTAAATGCAGTGTTGTGACGAGTTACGTTTTCGCAGACCCACTGCTCATCATTCCAGTGATCGCGCTTAAAGTGAAAGCTTAATACTCGTCATTAGTTAGCGGTCTCTAATTAAGTCTCGTTCTTTTCTCCTCTAGTGCTTCTTTTGTGCGGCGCAGATTTACCTGGCAGAAACACGGCCCGTCTCAAATTAAAAGTGCACACATGGCCTTAGGTTGAGTTTGTTTTACACCTTGCCAACCCTCAGTCGTCCAACTCCCAGCCACAGAAACCATGTCTTTTGTGTTTCTAAACAAAGAGTGCTGGGATTTAGTTACTAGCCTGAGAGCTTAAGAAGCAACCGAACACAACGGCCACAAAGAAGCTTGTGGGAAATTCTTAATCTTCAGGTGAACACGACACCTGAGAAACAAATGCATGAGGGCATGTTTATGGTGACTCACGCACTGCGAAAACACACATTGCAATTCATGCATTTTAATATCAAACTGCCGTATTATTTAATGTTTATCCAAACTTGTTTCTGTTTACACTAGATCAAATCATGCCAAATCGAGACACTTCTGCCAGTAAAAGGTGAACCATCATCCAAAATCAACTAGCAATGATAAAACATTCGTTCTGGACAGAAACATAAATATTTCCATAAAGAGATGAGGTAATACACTCGTAAAAATGTGTCTCTTGCTGCGTGAGCAATTAGTGGTCTAAAGAAAAGCACTCCATCCAAGCAGACTTTACAATGCTTTTATGGCATGTATGAGCAGCTACAATGCAGCCATAAAGCATCTGATAGACGCATTAGTCTCTGCGTGTCCAGGAAACATATAAAGAGAATTTATGAGCGCTTTCTCAGTGAGAGCACCTTCAGAAGACACAGGACACAACCCGACAAATCACCGACAGAGAGTTATTTATGTCCACCATCACCAAAACAACATTAAAGACGACTTATTATTTTCATGTTGTTTTCAGGCTCTACTAGAACAGGTTTGCATGCATTCTCCATTGTTGCGGCTCCTCTCTTCCCAGTCTGTCAGTAACGCTCTGTTTACTTCCTGTCTCTATGAAGCCCCTCCTTCTGAAAGCACACTGTGCTCTGATTGGTCGGCTGGAGCAGTGTGTTGTGATTGGTCGAGCGCTTTGAGTGTGTTTGTGAAATGCCCCGCCCCTATAACCACCAGTTAAACACACTACTAACTAACTCAACCAGGCCCCGCCCCTTTTTTCTGCGCATTAATTATTATAATGAGGAATATTGTGACGTGTTAGTTCCCGAAAGAAACTCAAGACTACAATGGAGGCGTTTCAGGAGTTCAGAAACACTGATATAGAGACCAAAGAAAGTTGAACAGGTAATAAAGCATAATACGTCCTCTTTAAATTGTGAGTTTGTAAGATGCAATGTTGATTCCAAATCAAGTTTATGGTGGTTTCTCTTTCACTCTGTCTGGATAATGTTGTGTAAATCAGCTTATCGTGTTCGTGTTGCGCTAAATCTCCATCACCGCATCACAGGCGTGATCTTGAAGACGTGTGCTCTGAAACGCTCTGGATTTAGGAAATCAGTCCCTCAGGTGAAGGTAAATGAGGGTCCTGTACATGTGGACCCCGTATGCTTGTGTTTGCACAGATTCATGCAGCCTCGGGCGCTTATGGATTATTTCTTCTGCTCTCGCTGTGGTGTTAATTGAGTTCTCCTCTTGTTTAGGATTCACAGACACACGACGCTGTGGAAACGATCGTACCCTGCTGATAAAACCCACTGATAATTATATTCTTGACTTTTTGCTACTTGCGTCATTCATTCGCCTCATTATAGCTTGAGCCATCATGTAATTAAAGAGATGTAACTGTCAATTATGAAAGCAATAATTGCATTCTTTAGGAGTGAGATCTCACATTGCTTGGCCGTTTCTCCTAATGAACTCTTTAAATTATAACTATCGGCACTTAAATTAACTTTTATCTGCTCAATGATCTGCACGTCACATTAAAATGAATCAAAAGGTCCCTGTGATTACAGTATTTAATATATAGTACATAGTATCATATTTCATGTTTTACTTTGTAGCTTTGGAGTTATTTGAAGAAATTCACTAGAATTACTTTAGTTATTTTAGTTGATGATTATTATACTGTATATTATTCTAAAATGTTCTCTCACCTATTCTTTTTTTTTTTTTTACCACAATTTAATCCAAAATAACTTAACATAATAATAACAACAAAAAAAAAATACACATAAATAAAATAATTATATATTACAGTTTGTAAAATAAAAAAACTCTGGCTTTATTTTAAAGCTGCTTTATTTTATTTCAGGTTATATTTCAGGGATACCAACACAGATACTGTAAAATAAAGCTGAAAAGATGTCCAGCAGATATATATATATATATATATATATATACATACTAAATATATATATATAAGATTATCTATCTATATATATATATATATATATATATATATATAATAATAACATAGTTATTTCTATTCTCAGAATTTAAAAACTACTTCTTTGGGAGAAAAATGTATATATATATATATATATATACTGAATATGAATATATATATATATATATATAAATGTTCCATATATACATTTTTCTCCCAAAGAAGTAGTTTTTAAATTCTGAGAATAGGAAAAATTATGTTATTATCTATGGCTTTTATACATTATATTTCACATCCATGATTTATTATATTTCATCTTGATAACAATGATTGTATCATATTTTATACTCTCATTTAAATGTCTTTGTGGTTTCTCTTGGTTTTCTGTCTTTGTGGCTTCTCTAGATACTACTACTTTTATTGAGAATTATATAAATTTGAAATTTAAGTTATTAATTTATGTATCAGATTCTTCATAGTAGGTGTTTTTTTAGTCTAAATAATGTTTTAGCATCGTTATTGAGTGGTTTAGAAGAGTAAACGGCTCTACAGTGCCTTAAAAATCATCTCTTTTCTTGAGGTTTCGCTGATTTCTTCATGGCAGTGGAGAGTTGTGTTCAGGGTTTGATGCGTGGTGTGTGTCTCAGACTTCACGGTTTGCCGGTGTCTGGTTTGGTGGAGGTAGAGGACCGATAAGTGGCCGGTGTCTGGAGATCCGAGAGCGGGGGGGGGTGCCGGCGTGTGTGTTGAGTGAATCACGTGACTTTGGCTTTTGAGTTTTTCCCTGATGGCTTTTGGCACGCGATGCTGGAGCGCCGCTTCTGCCACCAACCAGCGCCAGCAAAACGATCTTCCAACGACCCGAAAGCACAAACGAGCCAATAAGGAAAGGCGGGCTGCTTCACTATGCGTTGCTATGCATGAAGAGGAAATGCTTTGTTAAATCTGACTTCTGTTGCCTTGATCTAGTGCTTACTAGAACGAACATGATCTAGGTCACAGGAGCTAGTGAGAGACGGCGTGCTTCAAAGAACACTTTCTCTTTAATGAGATTATTATTTTGGGGGTTTTTCTTCATGTGGCTCTTTTTATTCACTGAGAAAAGCACAAGTACCATTGAACCCCGGCTCACATTCATACTGTATTGCTGTAAATGCGTTTTGCAGACTGGAGATGGTTCACTGTACAAGGCAATCATTTTTTAGCAATCATAACGGCAGTTCATTATATCATGTAGAATCAGACATGTATTTATATTTCAGTATTTTAAAGAGCAGATTCAGTGTCACAGAAAAGTGTCTGATGTAAAGGCCCATTCACTCAATGAATAATGATAACTATAACATTAACTATCGTTCTGTTTATTATAAGCGTGCCACAGTTTTGTCGTCAGTCGCTTTAAATGCCCAATCTCTCTAAAGCAGGATGAATTCTGATTGGTTGTGAAAGTTATTATCATTCAAGTGATTCCAACAAGATTGTTGAATTCTGGTATACTTTTATATTTAGAAGGATATTGTTATTGCAATAGTTATCGTCCTTGGTGTGAACGAGCCTCGACACATGCAAAATCTATTTACACTACATACACAGTGTCTATTTTCACTAACTCCGTCCACCAATGCTCAGATATCAGATATTATTAGTACTAATAGCACATTACATGAATGCATTTGTCATTTAAGCATATTACTTCTGTTTGCACCTTGTGCACTTGCAGTGTAAACATGATGCTGTTTGTGTCTATTTATACTTAGTACTGGATTTCTGCCACTATTTACACTCTCATTTAGAACAGAATTTATTCTATAATTTTTTTAAGTCCCCCTGTAGTCAATCATTTTATCCTTTAAAACTCATCTTTGATCACCAACATTACACATTTAAAAGTTTTTCCCATGCCTTAAAATATCTTGAATGTAACTCGACACCCTCGCCTCATTTAGTATGCGCGGTTCTATGAATATGTAAATGAGCCCCGCCTCCACTCACTCCCTCAGCTCAGAGATCCACTGGTTGACGATCACACGTTGATCTGATTGGTTACAAGGTCGTTTGTGACGTCAGAAACACCAGCGATTTCAAACCGTGTTTTTGAGACTGTCTTTGGTTCACTGCAGTTTAAGGAGGAAATACTCAGCAATGCTGTCGACTTATGAACTTACACATGTGTGTCTTAAAGCGGATTAAAAACATCACATAGACACATAAACAACATTAAAAGCTGGACTTTCAACACAGGCGGACTTTAAGTGTTATTTTGTTTATCTAGTTATTAATTATATTAAGCAATTATATGTCAGTTATTGTTATTATTATTTTTATTTTTAAATAGTGTGTGCATAATTAAAAGATAATATAACTAAAAATCAATTTTATTTGGCTTTATTTCAAGCTTTTTTATTGGGATACCGACCCAGATTCTGTCCAATAAAGCTGGTTTAAGGTCCAGCACATTTGCACTTTACACATTCGGCCGCTGCCAAATTTCCATGAGTGTGTTTGTGCTGTTACATGATTTGCATAATTCCTGGGTGTTAAAACTCAGACTGTGTGTGCAAATAAACAGCCCTGTCAGCGGACGCTCTTCATTCTCACTGAACCCCCGAGAGCTTGCCGATGTGGGAATGTTTTGGTGTGTTTGCGTGTCCTGTGAAACGCTCTTTGCACCTGCGCTGAGAAATGAGTCTGCAGAACTCAAGCACAGCACATTGATTTTATGCGCCTCTCTCTTTCCCTTTTTTAATATCCTGGTGCCATTACCCGACTCACAAAATGGCCAGTCAATATCACATCTGCATTGTGATTAAAGCCCAGAGAAAGGGCTTTTCTCTCTGAGATACAATGTAATGTACTGGGGTTAAAAAGGCAACACAGTCCGATTGCGAAGCAAATACTATTTCTGTTTTTCTATACTTCAAATGTAATATTTACTTAAATGTGGTGCTTGCCGTTTCTTTGTGAAAATTATTAGTATGCATATAGTTTCTACACTTTAATAGATCAGTTAATTTTTAGCATGCATTTTGACAGTAAAAGAAACATGAACACATAAATGCATTTAGGCACATTAACAGCTTAAATACAGGTGAAACTCGAACAATTAGAATATGGTGCAAAAGTTCATTTATTTCAGTAATTCAACTTAAAAGGTGAAACTAATATATTATATAGACTCATTACATGCAAAGTGAGATATTTCAAGCCTTTATTTGTTATAATTGTGATGATCATGGCTTACAGATATGAAAACCCCAAATTCAAAATTAGAATATTGTGAAAAGGTTTTCATATCTGTAAGCCATAATCATCACAATTATAACAAATAAAGGCTTGAAATATCTCACTTTGCATGTAATGAGTCTATATAATATATTAGTTTCACCTTTTAAGTTGAATTACTGAAATAAATGAACTTTTGCCCGATATTCTAATTTTTCGAGTTTCACCTGTAATGTATGAATGAATGACAAGTTTGAAATGTGTTTGTAGGGATGAAAAGAGTTTTTGCACAGGAGTTTTTCTCTTTAGTGTCTTGCAGTGAAAGAGGAAGCACAATAGATGTGGAATGTGCTCACTTTGAGTCTCTGCTGTTCACACACACACACACACACACACATTTCTTTTGTTAACAGCGGCTGTAAAGTCAACCCGCCTGAACCGCGCGGATCCAAACCAAACAGTTGCCGATGAGTCCTGCTGACTCGCCAGACGACACTGAGCTCAGTCTCCGCGTGTGTGTGCTAGATATCACCGTTAGCATAAGTGAACGTGAAACGTGTGTAGGGCGCGACTTGATTTTATCATGAAGAGTTGATTGGAGGATGAATAGTGGGCATTCTAGAGCTGAATGTGAGTTCATATCACATTAACGTTAAGCAGAATTAAATTAAGATTTTTGAAAGAATGAAACAACGTCCTAAATGATGTCCGCTGAAAATGATCATGGACTTCAACATGTACACTACCATTTAAAAGCTTGGTTAATGTTTTTAAAATAATAAAATATTATTACAATGTAAACATCTGTTTTCTATGTGAATATATAATAAAGTGTAATTTATTCCTGTGATTTTCAGCATCATTACTCCAGTCTTCAGTGTCACA
>JARWKJ010000017.1:1857201-1867201 GCA_029959095.1 Rhinichthys osculus
TTAGCTTCAGATTTTACAGCTCAGGGCAAAATGATTATTATAAAACAAATATGACTCGTGCTCTGTGGCTCAAGCTTGTGGGAAACACATGAATAAAACAACTTTATACAGTAGAAACTTTTATTGCAATAGCAAACACAGTAAATGCGCTCCTGACTGCTTTATTTCTTATCTACATTCTTCAGCAGGACTTCCTCGACACCCGTGAAACGGCTCGGTTTTCATGATTTTGCTCTTTCTCTCAGAGGAGTCGTATATGTTGGGAAAGAGGCACTTTCCTGACGGCGGAGAGCGGAGCGAGGGTCGGATCTTAATCCGATGGCATCTGGAAAAGCGCCGCTGGCACGGAGGTTACGTCCCTTATGTAAACGGAACAAATTCCTTTTCGCACTAATGGCGTATCGCATTAAAGCCCGTGGAGGTTTGTACACAAGGTCAGGCTAAAGGCCCACCGGAGGCCAAGACTTATCTCACGTCCCTTAAGAAATGACAATAAACGCCGTTGTTCTTTGGCATGTTAAAGGCGATTTTGTCTCAACAGAAGCTCTTTTTATGAGCGTGCATAAAGCTTAATATTCATAAAGGTTTGGGTGTTGTGGGAAAACTTGAGGTGTGGCGACATTTTCTATGGAGATGCATAACGCTGAATAAAGCCACTGACATGATTCAGTGTGATATTTAGTCTAATTTAGTCAAACGTGACATTTGTAGAGTAATTGCGAAGCAAAGCAAGACAACACTGACAAGCTGGAGCAAAACAAACAAACAAACATGTTTTCCAGGGTGTTTTTGACAATAACTAGAAGTTTATAGCCTGACACACCAGAACTCAAACCTCTGCTTAGATGAAATATTTACAGGTGAAACTCGAAAAATTCGAATATGGTGCAAAAGTTCATTTATTTCAGTAATTCAACTTAAAAGGTGAAACTAATATATTATATAGACTCATTACATGCAAAGTGAGATATTTCAAGCCTTTATTTGTTCAGATATGAAAACCCCAAATTTAAAATTAGAATATCGTGAAAAGGTTTTCATATCTGTAAGCCATAATCATCACAATTATACCAAATAAAGGCTTGAAATATCTCATTTTGCATGTAATGAGTCTATATAATATATTAGTTTCACCTTTAAGTTGAATTACTGAAATAAATGAACTTTTGCAAGATATTCTAATTTTATGAGTTTCACCTGTATTTATGAGACTCGGAAAAAATGCTTTACTATTTTATTTAAATTTCAATTCCACACATGTCTAGAAGCCATACAGAAAAGTACTAGTGATGTGTCAGATAATACCATGGCACTTTGTTTTGTTAGTAAAGAGCATTTCTTCCCCTTGTTTCTGTCTTCTCAACGCTCGTGTTAGAGCTCTTGCTCTGCGCTGGTTCCGGATGTCCATGAATCTCTGAAATGTGACGTTTACAGTCACAGACTAAAGGAACAGAACCGCTCAGATTTCCCAGCTCAGCGTCGCTCCCCGCAGGGTGAAGTCTTTCAAAGCCTCTGTTCTTCAGCAGAGCGTTCTGTCTCTCTCTCTCTCTCAAGCTCTCTGAAACCAGCGGAGAAACCCCCGCGATTCCCGGCTTCAGCCCAAACAACAAACGCCCCACGAACAGGCCGAAAGAATGGGCTTCAAAGTGTCCAGTGGTGCGACTGAGGGCGACACCATGCAGAAGCTCACAGTGGACTCTTCTTTTAAGCAGATCTGTTGTGCGAATAACAAAGCAAGATAATTAAACCCTCTTTGTGTTTCATCGGCCTCAAAAGAGCCGTCGGCTGGATCCTCCATGCTGGATTTTGGACGTTTTGGTGTCGTTGCGTCTGATTGGCCGCCAGTGCCGAATGCCTCCGATGTCTGATCATACAGACGTGTTGATAATGGATTCTAATCATTTCTTTGAACTTTTTTTATAGACTGAATCTCTTGAAAGTAGTTCACTCAGAAATGCACCAAATAAAGCAGGTTAAGCCTCATGTTACGGTCGTTTTGGTCCCAAAATGTTAGTTAATGTAATCTTACTGACTTTGCTCCCCCCAAAAAAGGTCATTTTTTTTTGCTTTTTAGGAGCTTTTCCCAACTTGTGACACTCGTGATGTTCCTGGTCAAAAATGACCATCCTACAAAAATTGCTTTTAAATCTCTTGTTATGCTATGTTGTTATTCTATTATTTTATTTTTATTAATAAAATAATCAAAATCATTTATTAGCTCAATAATTGTATTAGCGCTTTGGGTTTGAGAAAAGCACACTATAAATAGAATGTATTATTTATTTTTTGTTACATTTATTTTATTTTCATTTTATTTTTTATTTTATGCAGTTTATTTAATCAGAAAATCTCTGTTCTTTTAGTGAAAAAAGTTATTCACCTATAAAAAAAAAACTGAATTGAATGAAGCCTACGATCAATCAGATCCAAAAAGAAATACAAAACCTGCGCCTGTTCTACAAAGATTGAATATTTGGTGATAATATGGTATAATGAGAAATTTCCAAGCAATGGCGGGAACACCAAATTAGGTAAAAGATGTAGCTTCTTGTTTCTTGTAGGCTTTTCTTTGGTTTATTTGTTGGAATAAGTCTTTGTCCTGTCAGCATCACAGAGGTTTAATTAGATGGTTGTGGATTTTGGAGAAGGCTTGTAGATTGATGTGGATTTTACAGTCATAAATCATACAGAGTCGCTGAGGAATAAATTAATGACAACTTGGCTAGACACCAGGCTTTGCCTAAAATCTGCTCGGTTTACAAAGAAAAGCTCAGTTTTGGAAACACATTAATTAGCCTTTGCAGAATTGACTGACAGTTACCCAGAAGACACTGCTCTCTTTCGCTTCATAATTGATTTGGTGGCCATGCCAGAACTGCTTTTCATCAAGCCGGCGGCCTGATCCCTCAGTCACGGACACATTTATTCTTCTATGCTGAAAACGACAATGTGCGCTAATTGTTTGATGTTAACTACGCGCCATCAGTCAGGGCTAATTATGGCGCGGTCATAGCGCGTATACTCCTGGGTCCAATAAACTCCAACAACATTATGTGGGAAACGGGAGCAAAAAAATCTGCCAGGCTCACAGTCGCAGACAGTCCCGCTGTTACGGCAGTAATTCAATTATCACCTGTCTTTGGTAATGGCTAGTTAACACAAATATTACTCTTTATATTTGGCCGAATGAGATTAATGAGTCGCGGGAGCTGGTCACGGGTCCACGAGCTGCTGAGTTTTACAGGAGAAATGTTTAAGTAGAGGGAAGTCTAATATCTCCTACAACCTCACACACATTTTTAAGCAATTATGACGCTGTTCTGAATATAGCATATCAGTGATCACAGTATTGTCAATTACCTTGTGTATTTTTGCTCCGCCAACGTAAATAGTTTCAAATAAAGCCACCGCAGAATGAGTGAATGATTCAATGACTCATTCATAGAGACAGCTTCATTGTTCAGTGTTTTTGGATGAATCGGTTGAATGCATGATCAAGTGATTCACTCGTAAAGAGTCATTTTTCTCCACCTACAGGTTTATTCATATAAATAGCCTAAAGGGTCAGTGAAAAATCCACACCACTGATTTACAGACAAAAATAATCTATTTATTTTTTTGTTTATAAATATATATTTTTTTTTTTTTACATTTGTTTCATGTCAAGGCAACTTTTTTTGGGCACGGCGAGTTTTTTATAGCACATTTCATACACACTGATGCCTATAAAATTATTTAAAAATAAGCAGAATGAGTGAATGATTCAATGACTCGTTCATAAAGACAGCCATTTGTTTCATTCCTGAGTGAATCAGTGTTTTTGGATGAATCGGTTGAATGCATGATCAAGTGATTCACTCGTAAAGAGTCATTTTTCTCCACCTACAGGTTTATTCATATAAATAGCCTAAAGGGTCAGTGAAAAATCCACACCACTGATTTACAGACAAAAATAATCTATTTATTTTTTTGTTTATAAATAAATACATTTTTTTTTACATTTATTTTGTGTCAAGGCAAATTTTTTGGGCATGGAGAGTTTTTATAGCACATCACTGATGCCTATAAAAGGATTTAAAAATAAGCAGAATGAGTGAATGATTCAATGACTCGTTCATAAAGACCTTCATTCCTGAATGAATCAGTGTTTTTGAGCGAATTGGTTGAACGCATGATTAAGTGATTCACTCGTAAAGAGTCATGTGTCGCCACCTACAGGTTTATCAATGTAATTAGCCAAACGGGCCACACCACTAATTCCCAGACAAAACTAATGTATTTATTTATTTATTTTTATGATAAGGCAACTTTTTTTGGCAAAGCACATGAAATTGTTTAAAAATAATCATAAAATAACAATAAAAAAGTATGTTGTTGATCTAGTTTTAGCCTTGAATTGCCTTTTATGTTTAGTTCATATTATTTGTCTCGTACATGTTTATACTGAAGCATTGCTATTAAATATCCATACAGCAAAACATGTTCCACCGTCACCAGCCTTCATCTTATTCAGTGGAGGAATATTTGTTACATAGAGTTAAATGGAGATCAAAGGCTTGTGTAAAATGGGCAGTTGTTCTCGTGAATGAAAGTTTCGTCTGAGTCTGAGGTCAAAGGTCAGGTTGTTGGTGGCAGCTGCGCTGTTCTCATTGAATATGCAGAAGGATGATCTGCAAGGCTCCAAATATCACCGTCTCCCCTGACATCGCTCCAAGTTTTCAAGCTTTCTGTTACTAATTATTCATCGGCGATAGTTAGAGGGTAATGAGAGATGTTTCTGGAAGTGTGACCCTGATTAGTATGCGTCTTTAGCACAGCTAATTGTGGGTAGAAAAGCTCATTGTTCCTCCGGCTTCCTGTACAAAGAGCATTAGCAGCCGTGTTTAGCGGCTAGGGACCCGAGACAAGCGCGCTTTTTGTCTTTGTGGACCCTAAGCTCGACCCCCCCGGTGTAAAATCAGCCCTAACCCTCCGAACGTGACAAGGTCAAGGCCTGAGCGCTGTTTCCAGCGCCTGCGAGGTCTAACGTGACGGCGAGGCGTGGGGCGACGCTACATGTGTGCTTGTAAAACTGCAGCATTGGTGTAGCGTAACATCAGGGGACCGTAAAACTCAGAAGCCCCTTTAAAACAAATAGATGGATTAGATTTCTGTCAACAGCAGCTTTACCAGCTCAACGACTCAAACTCAAACAGAAGATCTATTTATTTGACATAAAATACTGTGTGATTGTTTATAGAACGAGTCTAATAAGCATCTTTCACTATCGCTTCATTTATTGAGTGTAATGTGAGTACCTTAATTATTTTATTTTTTAAAAATGATGATATCATTACTGAATCAAGAAGTTGCTATCTAAAGCATTCGTTTATTTTACAGATTGATTTTATTTGTAAAAACTAAATTATTTATTTTAGTGAATATTATGCAAAATTAAATATATATTTAATTACAATATATGAATATGCATTCTGAAAGCAGAATAAGTGAATGATTCAATGACTCATTCATAGAGACAGAGTCAATATATATTAGGGGTGTAACCATAGATATCCATAATAAAGGCTAGATGTCTCGTCCGCGCTGCTGGCCAATGGAGGTCGACGTCCGCACTGGCGGCCATCTTGCCACAGGCAGCTCGCTCACTCGTAACATTGTGTTTTAATGGTGTTTTAACTATCAGCTCAGCATGTGGAGACAGTGAGAAACTATGAATGAAGACCTGGTCTCTGACTGAGAGTCTGTGTATCACCCTCATCAAGATCTTTGATATTACATCTGGTCATACACACAAACACACACTGATTTAATCACAGGTCCTAGAGATCAGGGTGGCCGATTTAAAGTCAGTATATCCATAATAAAGGCTAGAGGTCTCGTCCGCGCTGCTGGCCAATGGAGGTCGACGTCCGCACTGGCGGCCATCTTGCCACAGGCAGCTCGCTCACTCGTAACATTGTGTTTTAATGGTGCATGTACTTTTTAAATAACCATAACTTGCTCAATTTTCTACTGATTTTCAAACGATTTGGTTTGTTATAAACGTCAGAGATGTAGTTATGACACTGCACACTTATGAATAATAAGTGTATCAATAAATAATCATCCAGAATTATAGCCACGTTTGTAAGAAACCAAACCGTTTGTAAATCCGTCAAGATTTCGACGAGATAAGAGTATTTGTGTTCGTGCTGATCACTCATCTTACATCAGGCACCACAGAGCCCACCAGAAAGCTTGCCTGTGACAAGATGGCCGCCGCCGGTGATGACGATAGAGACTCCGCCGTAAGACATCTATAGCCTTTATTATGGATACACTGACTTTAAACGGCCACCCTGATCTCTAGGACCTGTGATTAAATCAATGTGTGTTTGTGTGTATGACCAGATGTAATATCAAAGATCTTGATGAGGGTGATACACAGACTCTCAGTCAGAGACCAGGTCTTCATTCATAGTTTCTCACTGTCTCCACATGCTGAGCTGATAAACTCAAATATCGAGTCCGGCTGGAAACTCCTCATAAAGCTGAACACATGGGAAGCTTCACCCCGGAGTGATTTCACAGCGGATGTTCCACCTACAAGGAATACAAACCTTTTGCTTATTGATTTCCCAATGTTTCCTTTCCACCATCTGCAGTGTGCGGCGGACGAGAGAAGGAAAAACAAAGATACTAGACATCAGATGTTATTGGAAAAGCCAGGATATTAATTCCCTTTATACCACACGGCTTTCTCGCAGACGAACTGTGATATATACTCAAAGCATAACTTTAATAATAAATTCGAAGGGTGTAAGATTAAGTCAGCTTGAAATTCACAACCCATTTTTCCGGTTGTAAATAAAGATTATTGGAGAATGTTTTACAAGCAAATTCTATTTCAGTCTTTCGACTTCAAAATTTCACATTTAAGTCAATGTGTTGCTTGCCTTTTCTTTGTGATTATTTGTGAAATTTACAAGCAATTTCTGAGTGAAAGTAAATCCTACAGGTGAAACTCGAAAAATTATGGTGCAAAAGTTCAGTAATTCAACTTAAAAGGTGAAACTAATATATTATATAGACTCATTACATGCAAAGTGCGATATTTCAAGCCTTTATTTGTTATAATTGTGATGATTATGGCTTACAGATATGAAAACCTTTTCACAATATTCTAATTTTGAATTTGGGGTTTTCATAAGCTGTAAAAATTATAACAAATAAAGGCTTGAAATATCTCACTTTGCATGTAATGAGTCTATATAATATATTAGTTTCACCTTTTAAGTTGAATTACTGAAATAAATGAAGTTTTGCACCATATTCGAATTTTTCCAGTTACACCAATTTTGTTTAGTGCAGGAAAAACTACTTTTATCCTTTAGAAATGGACTTGTGATGCCAGCTGAAAATGAAAGATTATAAAGAGAAACATTTTTTGTACAAATGTGCACTAATGAACCGTTCCCAATAAGACCAGCAACACGAAGCCAATCGAGAAAGTAAATAAGGTCAGTTTTGATTTCACGTTGACTTCAGGGAATCAATGCTGTATCCGTTCCAGTGTCACAGAATTGCATTTTATATCTTTATTCATTCACCAGTTCAGTGTGTGTCTGTCTCTGCTCAATCAGACGGATCCCAGTGTTTTGTTTCCCAGCGTGTCGGAAGGGCTGCGGTTTCAAAAGGTCAAACGCCGTGACCTCTGGAGGTCTAATGTGGCGCTTCATGCAAATAGATGAGGTTTGTTTGTTGCTTTGTGTCTTGTTGACATGCGACTACATTACACTTTTGTTTCCGTAATGAGTTTAAACCGAGGCTTGCATCAAACGCTTCATATATCTGATACAGAAACACGAGCTTGGTGTCTCAGACTTGACAAACCACACGGTTTAGATGCTCGCTCGGAAAGAGACGGGCAAACGCTGGGAACGCAGCTGTGGGTTTGGGATTCGTTTTCTCCTTGAGAATCGTTTAGTTTTGATTACAAATCCACCCATTTGCTGACATTGGCTGAACACAGTTATGTGCAACAGTCACAAGTTAATCATACCTTTTCCGCAGTGTAAATAAGCCTCGTATATCTCGTGTCCTCCGTCCCGTCCAAGAACGCTCCTCAGGAGATTTCCTGTTTTCACAAAACTGTATCGAATGGCTCTTGCGTCACATTTGTAGGTTTTAGCGCTAGTCTTTTAATGGTGATATTAGGCGTGACTGCTGTTTTCACGGCTCTCGTGGGCTCAGATCAAACCCGGGCTGTTTGTTGACCGAACGACCATAAAACCCTGATTATAGTCGAGAAATGTGACACTTTAACATTTCAGCAGAACAGTGTTTTTCCTGCTTTTCCAGCCGTCCACAAACATTCCACTGGATGAATCCGGATAAGCCACGTCTCACGTTCGGGGACGCTGTGCTATCTTGGGTTCGGGCCGAGAGCAAAACCTGGTTGTTTTTTTTTGTGCCAAATCAACATCTTAATTCTATTGGCTGAAAAAACGTTTATGGAGAATTCTATTTTTTGAATTCTAATTCTATTCAAATTCAAATTGATACATTTAAATATACACTGTGTTTTAACCCAATTTTGGGTCAAATATGGACTAACCCAGCCGTTGGGTCAAATTTTAAATTCCATTTTAACCCAACGTTAAACGGGGTTTGTCTGTATATTTGACCCAAAATTGGGTTAAAACAACCCAGCATTTTTTTAGAGTGTACATGCACTCTAAACAATGCTGGGTTGTTTCAACCCAAATTTGGGTCAAATATGGACAAACCCAAATGTTGGGTTAAAAATGTCAAGTTGAAGTTGGGTTAAAATTTTAAATTATATTTTTAACCCAACATTTGGGTTTGTCCATATTTGACCCAAATTTGGGTTAAAACAACCCAGCATTGTTTAGAGTGTACATACTATGCATGTTCGGTAAGAATATTTGTGATTTTTTAAAGAAATTAATACTTTTAATCAGCAAGGATGCATTAAATTGATCAAAAGTGACACTAACTGCATTTATAATGTTACAAAAGATTTTTTTTTCTTTCTGTTCATCATTCTATTCATCCTGAAAAAATTGATTTCAACATTGATAATAATCATAAATGTTTCTTGAGCATCAGATCATCATATTAGAGTGATTTCTGAAGGATCATGTGACACTGAAGACTGGAGTAATGATGCTGAAAATCACAGGAATAAATTACACTTTACTATATATTCACATAGAAAACAGATATTTTAAATCATAAAAATATTTCACATTTTTACTGTATTTTTGATTAAATAAATGAAGCCTTGGTGAGCAGAAGAGACTCTTTCAAATCCTAATTATTCCAAACTTATGAATGCTAGTGTATTTTTCATTTAGTGTTTGGCTAGCTAGGCTTGCATGTTCATGCTCTCAGTTTTATGTTTTGCAATGCTGTATTTTCGTGAATTATTATAATACTTTGAACTGTGTAATGATGCTAAAGTCTCAAAGGATATCTCAATGGTTATTATTAATATTTTAGGCATCAGAACAGAAAGATACATTAGTATCACCACAGTGCTGCTTTGTGTGTGTGTGTGTGTGTGTGTGTGTGTGTGTGTGTGTGTGTGTGTGTGTGTGTGTGAGAGAGCAGGAGGGAAAAGAGCATCGCTGGAATAGTGAGATTCCCACTGGATCTTTTTCCCAGTGTCTGCCACGGGGTCACACAACATGGGATCAGCCGTCTGGGAGATAAACCTCTCCTTTACACTTTCCCGTTCCTCTTATTTTCCAGGAGGGCTCATTATTAATTCTCACTTAGTGTCAGGGGTCTGTTATTTCAGGATTCTGGATGGCTTTTCCTGGCCAAAACAAAATCTGTGAATAAATATCCCAGCTAACAAAAAATACATTCTAAGAACGTTTTACTAACATTCCCATTAAGCTATAAAACACACACACACACACACACACACACGCACGCACGCACGCACGCACGAACGCACGCACGCACGCACGCACGCACGCACGCACGCACG
>JARWKJ010000017.1:1872201-1874701 GCA_029959095.1 Rhinichthys osculus
TGTCATCATTTACTAAATGAGGAACACAGATGCATGTGCACTTTTCCATAATGTGCATTAGATCCGTCAAGCTCAAGAAAGGACAGAAAAGCACCATGAAAACGCAATAATAGACATCCATACGTCTCATATTCTGTATCCGTACAGTAGCTCTGAGGAACATGCACTCACTGTAGTGTGACAGAAGGGATTTCAGCAAATAATGATCATATTTCAGTCTCAGAAAGATGTGTAACAGTGCACTAGATGTGTGGATGGGACGTTTAGGAAGCTTTTTGCTCATTTTCTCCACATTATGGAAAAGAACACAACTTTTCTTCAGGTTCTTCACAGAAGAAAGTAAATCATTGCGCAAGCGACGTCATGGTCATGGGTTCGACTCCCAGGGAATGCATGAACTGGTCTAATGTAAACCAGTGCAAGTCGCTGTGTGTAAAAGTGTCTGACAAATGCATGAGTGTAAATGATGACAACTTGTACTTTTAGTAATCTGGTAATATGGTGTATATTATTTTTCTCCCCATCCTCCGCTCCTGTTCATTCTGTTCAAATTTAAATAATTAATATTCATGTTTTAACATAAAAGCATGTTCTGGGACATTTTACCGACTTGCATTGGCTTACAGTATTTTTTTATTATTAATATAATATAATATATATATATATATATATATATATATATAATATACATAATAATAATAATAATTATTATTATTATTATTTATATTATGTAAGTATTATTTGTATTACTGTACAAACAGGTGACATTACAAAAATACTCTCAAAAAGTCTAATATTATATTATTATAATAATAATAAAAAATACTGAATATAAAAAATAAATGTATAATTCATAATAATAATAATAATAATAATTATTATTATTAAGAAGAAGAAGAATAAGGAGTAAAAAAATGGGTCTCATTCTCACTAGTATCATTAATAATAATAATAATAATTATTATTATTAATAATTATACATTTCTTTTTTATATTCAGTATTTATTTTTTAACATTAAAGCACGTTCTGGGGCATTTTACTGCACTCTTTTTGAGAGTATTTCCATAACGGTGCCTGCTTGACAGGGATACTAATAATAATTATTACTATTATAATTTTTCTCATTAATATTATCATTCATTCATTCGATTATAATCAATATTCATCTAACATTAAAGCATGTTCTGGGGCATTTCACAGCACAGTCTGTTGCTAAAAGAGAGCCTTTTGGAGAATATTGTTCTATAATGTCAACTTCACATCTGAATATTCCTCCGCCTCTGATCTCTGGTTACGGGTCAACAGCATCTAATGGTCCGGTTCTCGTTAGTTAAGCGTCCTGCTGTTTGTGATGGTCCCTGTTAAGGTCTTAAACTCAGACGTGGGGTCACGTATCCCCCCGTGTCCACGGCAGCGGTCATTAATCTCCCTTAACGAGCCTCAGGTTCCCCGAGGCCTTCGGATGATCCCGCCGGAGGACCATAATCACTTACTGTAGCGCGTCTCCCCACGGGTGCTGATTTATTGGGACGTGTCCCGGCCGAGGCGATGCAGATGAGCGAGGGGTAACGAGACGACTCAAAAGGGGAGAAGATCAATATCCCAGAGTGCCGTCCATTTGGATAATGGACAATGGAATCATAACTGGAGTTGTAGAGTTAAGTGGACAGGGCCAAAGCCCTCTTCATTATCTAATACATTCAGGGCTTTTTCAGTGTTAAGTGAATTACAATACTGCACAAAAAGGACATTTAACTTGCTTGTCCAGAAGCCAGTTAGAAGAACATCTGTTCATCCGTCCCAGATGAGCATGAGCAGCACGGGCCCATTATACGGTCAGCGGCGTGATCGAACCTCAGACGTGAACCCTGTGTGTGTGTGTGTGTGTGTGTGTGTGTTGAGGAGTGTGTGATCAGACGCAGCATTTCATCTGATGGACCAGAAAACAGCTGAGAAGAGACTTTTAGAAAAAATAACTTCACATGTGGCATTATAGTGCGATTTTCAAAAGGCAACGGCTGCGATTTAATTCAATAAATATACATATATATATATATATACAGTACACACACACACACCTACACATGTGTGTGTCAGAGTGAAGCTTTACAGTTTCCCTGCAGTTTTCTGCCAAAATAAAAACTTTGATGGTTTAAAATTAGCGCTGTCAAATCACTTAATCGCATCTTACATCAAAGTTTTTTTTCATAATATATATGTGTGTATATATATATAATCATAGTTATTATAAATAATATATGTGTGGCGTGCGTATGTGTGTGTGTAAATGCAGTATATACACACAGACACACATTTATATACAACTAAACTTACAATATTTATATACATTTATATACAACTAAACTTACAATATTACAAAATTGAAATACTAATATACTGTATATATGGATGTTATATTTCTTTATTTTTGAATTTTAGTGCTGTCAAATAATACAAGTTTTTGTTTACATAATATACTGTATGTGTGTGTGATTCTCT
>JARWKJ010000017.1:1879701-1882201 GCA_029959095.1 Rhinichthys osculus
AAGCTCTTTCATGCCCAGGTGAGGTGGACTCGCATGACAATTAGATTTCACTGGTGGAAATATTCCTTTTTTAGGCCAAGATTGCGAGTTTATCAATTCCTGCCGTTGCTCGTTTCCCAGCAAACACACTGTAAAAAGTGTTCAGTTCACTTACTTAAAAAAATATAGTAAACACTTCTTGGACCCTATCACCCGGCGCAAATGACTTTGTACACTGACGCATGTATCATTCCTATTTTGCACCCGCGCAAAGCCGGCTTTTCCCTGAAATGAACTTGCGCTCCCGGGGCGGGGCGGCGCAAAAAGGCGGCGTGTTTCGGCGCAAACGTTCCCTAGTGCTATTCTGCTGTTCTATAAAACAATTCCGCCACTGACCAGAACAAACCTAGTCTAAAGTGAGTGGCGCGTTGCGCGTTGTTCATAATGCTATTTTAAGCGCGCATGCTTCGCCATAATGTAGCGGTGCACAACGCACACACACTTTGATTCTCTCATCAACACAGATGCAGCAGTTTTTATTTTTGCAAATCATACATTATAACAAGGAAGAATATTAACACATGAGGGAATCATTGTGGTGTCCATGAAGATGTAAACAAATCTAGGCCTAAATCTAGCTTACACATTTACCCACATGTTTCAGGCTAATTGTAGTAATGACGGATCAGACCTGTTTGCCCAATAGTGGCAAGACACATGTATATAAGGACATCTGACAAATTAGTTTGTCCGTCAAGAATCAGGAAAACAAAAAATCTCCCATCCCCATACAACGTCACTTCTCTGTCTTTCACGGCCCTGACAAGAGCGTCGGTCTCCTCGGCTGTGAACCGCCTGTTAAATCCGCCATAATAATAACAATCCGCCATGCAACATGCGCACCTGCTCTTAAAGGGTGTGTTGGATGACGCTCTGATTGGTTTATTTCACGTTACGCCCAAACCACACCTATGAATAATGAAGCTATTTCAGACTAACCCCTTTTAAACTTGTGTCGGGCGCAAGAGGCATTTATCCCGCCGGGAAAATAGCAACAGCGCCCAAGACCCGCCCACAAAGTTACTTGCGTTTCAGATCATTATAATAGGGCCCAATGCCTTTAAATGATTAAGTTATGTGAACTTGACTATTCCACATTACTTAATTTTTTCGATTAAGCATGAAGTTTATCTACTTAATAGTTTTACTTAAAAGTTAAGTCAACTGATCACTTAGTAGGTTAACTATAGACCCGATATAGTCGGCTATGAGTAACACACTTCTAGCCAAATAACCTTGAATTTGGTTACATGTCGTTTTTACAAAAAATAACTTGCGAGATGTGTGATATTCCATCATGTAAGCAAAGTAAACGGTGATTACAAGGTGTTTGGTTTCATTTCTTTGTTATCTAATTGATGACTAGTCAATTCTTGGGCGATGGTTTAGACGTCTATTAAAGTTGACAGCCCAAATTTGGCCTTGTTTTAGCCTAGACGTCTGTGTTTGGACAGCTATTACACGTCTTTTAAACGCAGAACTGCTTGCTCGTGTGTCTGCAGACAGAGTAACAGGCGACTGCGAGATATAGCTAAAGAAATGACGCCCGCCAGGAACTTCAAATTGCATATTGCGTATAGAAAAGAAGCATTTTTATTGCCGCTGGCCAGAGCCGGTCTGCCGTGATGGATGGTGGTCCGGAGGCTAAGTCCAGCAATAAGCCCAGTTTGTCATGTGAATATATACGTGTGCGAGACTGTTTATCTGCTTATCCGGCCGGGTTTGTCAGGTGTGGAGATGATAATTCGAGTCTGTCTGCGAACGGGGTTTATTACCAGCTCTCCATCGGCTGATGAAGCCACGGATGGTTGAGTTCCTGGAAGCCAGAGGTTGATTCACAATGAGATGCCAGTAAACAGATGCATGAGATCAGCGAGTGTGTGCCGTTCGTCACGCCGAGCGCTCGCCGGAAGCTCAGGACTGGCAGCTTTATGTTCGGCCGTTTAAGTCGACATGAAATCGACCCTTTTTACCTTCTTAATAAATGTGGCTGGTGTTCGATTCATCAGTGCATGCTATTCTGAAGGGGACGAACAGTTCTCAATCGTTCATTAAATCAAAATCACTTTCTCTACATCTGAAATGACTCATCAGTCAACCCAAACATGCATGCAAGATTATTCACAATCAGGTATTTTTCAGTATCCATCGCTGTCACTGAGTGATTCCTCAAGACAATTCTGTGTGAATTCTGAATTAAAGAGAGTGAATGTGAATTGAATTGGTCATGAAAACCCTGCTGAAAAAAAAAAAAAAAACTAAAATTCTGTCAACATTTACTCACCCGCCTCAAGCTGTTTCAAATATGATTTGTATATTTCTTAATGTATGCATGTCGGTGTGTCTGGTGTGTTGATGGACACCATTGACTAGGAGAAAAAAATTCTATGGAAGTCAATGGGGTCCAACAACTGTCTGGTTACCGACATGCTTCAAAACATCTCCCTTTGTGTTCAGAAGA
>JARWKJ010000017.1:1889701-1909701 GCA_029959095.1 Rhinichthys osculus
GGCTTTATGTTCACAGAAGCTGAGCGCGAATTTTAGCAGTGAGACTCGACGCTTCAGTGTACAGTCAAGTGCGAGATGTAAGTAGCTAAACTAAACATTTCATATTTGACAGTTTTTTTAGTTCATAAATGTTAAACGAATGACAAAAATAATCAGGCACACGAATATACTTAGGCCTATTTTCAGCTCAAAATGGTGAAATTAGACAAATGTAACGTGACTCGTCGTAATGTAGGCTAATAATTAGTTTACTGTCATTGTGAGGTGAAAAGACGTTTTCATTGTTAGGCACAAGATTAATAATGAATGTGTACATATTGAGAATTAATATAGTACAATATGTAGCCTTAAGTAAATTAAAAAAGCTCAGCTTTAAAAGGGGAAGGCAAGATCAGGAGACTGAGAGAAAAAGAAAGAGTGATGGATAAGAAGTGAGAGCAGGTATTGACAAATAATCTGCCCACTGACATGGTTTTAAAGCTAACGTTATTTCTTATCCTTTTTTTGGCCTTCAAACGTCTTGAAATGCACATATCAGAGAAATAAAAAATTTTAACCCCCTACCCACCTCAAATTTAGGACCTCTGTGATTATAAAGCCCTGTCTACGGCCCTGTATTAGGCATAAGATCAATAATGAATGTGTACTGTGAATGAATTTAATAAACTTAGTTAGGCTACCTAGCTTTCCTAGTAGCTTTCAGTAAATAAATTCGTCTGAGAAAATGATTCATAAATCAACCTATCAGTTGACCCTATGTTTACTTTCTTCACTGACAGACAAAAATGAAAAGCCTATCAGTCAAAGCTCAACTTTAGGAGTTTTTTTGGCCTTCAAAACATCTTATAATGCACATATAAGATACACATATACTTTAACTTAGTCCTCAGATAGAGGAGGGTTGCTGCTAGCTCCGTTAAGGTATTTCTGTCCCTCCCAAACTGCATTGAAATAGTATGTTTCGCAGCCAGAATTAAAAAAAATTCATGGGGAGAAACCCCCTGACCCCTCCTAACATGATCCATATCACCCGTCAGAAAACAATTGCAACGTCTCAGATTGTGCCCCCCCAGAATTTTGGCTTGCATGACGCCCCTGTGTGTGTGTGTGTGTGTGTGTGTGTGTGTGTGTGTATGTAAAGTCCAGGTTCAGAAAGTAAAAGTCCTCCTCAGTATTTTGTTCCAATCACCTGGATTTGCTAATTATCAGTTTTTCAGCCAGGAGAGAGAGAACTAATTAGTGAATCGGCTGGACGAGTCCATGAGTGGAAGAAACATATGGCAGGACTTTTACTTTCCGACCTCTGGACTTTACACCTCTGTGTGTGTGTGTGTGTGTGTGTGTGTGTGTGTGTGTGTGTGTGGCCTGGTAAACCCTACATTATGTGGACAAAATGTCCCCACAAAGCTATATCCAAAATCCTTGTCCTTGTGGGAACATTTTTTGGTCCCCATGAGGAAAAAGCTGATAAATCAAACTAAGTAATGTTTGTGTGTGTGTGTGTGTGTGTGTGTGTTACCTACTTGACAAAACCTCCCCAAACCTCCATTATGGTCTGTCCTAATTTATAAAAATGCTATAAAAATGGGTGTTTTTAAAGATTTTAAAAATGCAGAAGGTTTTCTGTTAGGATTATAGTATAGCACTTATAACTGTCTACATATAATAACAATAGAAGTCTATGTAATGTCCTCATTTAGGTAGGTATAAAACGTGTGTGTGTGTGTGTGTGTGTGTGTGTGTGTGTGTGTGTGTGTGTGGACCCTTCAGCAACCTGTTCTAGGTATTTTTGGCTAAATAATCTGGGCCATGTCCCAAAATCACCTTCCTCTTGACGTAAACCACAGTTGGCTGTTAGCATCCGCCTTACAAGCGCAGTCAAGACTGACCAATTTGTTCCCTTCAAGCCCTTATTTCCTCATCAGCTTTGACAAACGGTGTTATTGTGCAGGAGGTGGTTGTGAACGTCGAACGGGGCGGTTCAGCGTGAGCTGGAGGGTGTGAGCGAGCTGTCACTCAGCGAGACAGAGAATACATGAAGTGAATCACAAAGCAAGCATCTCTCCATCCCAGAAGCTGTAATTCTGACCTTTGAATTGGCCAAATGTCTGACTCTGTCCTGTTTCTCAAGGTTATCGCCCTGAGCACGGTGCCTGTGACCATCTTCAAACGGCCAGTGTGGGTTATACAGTATGTAGTGCTCATGAAAGTCAAGGCCTCATGAATTTCATAACTCACGACTCTGAGGAGTTTCCAGTTTAGAGTCGGTGGGATTTATGTTGATCTCTGAAGGAGATGTTACTGGCTCTGGGCTTTTACTGCTTGGAATTTCAATTTTAGCTGGAAAGCAGCTTTCAGAAAACAATATTTAGCTCACATTTAGTTCAATGTTGATTTAATGTATTTTAATAACATCACCAATGTTGCAAAGCTCATCAATTGTGAAAAAATCAAATTCAGCTGTAAAGCAGTTTCCAGGCGGCAATGGTGTCATTATTCACCTCAACTGAGTTCAATGTTGATTCAGTTCAGTTCAACAACACTGTTGATTTGACAAAGTTTGTGTCATTAATATAATCCGATAGTGTCAGTGTAGTTCTCAACTCAACATGCATTCTGGGAAATATAGTTCTTCAACCATGGTCCATAAATGTGCCTGTAAGGCCTTTAGTTATATGAATTTCAATTATTCAAAGCATGCATGCTCTTTTTTGCATTATTAGTAAAATGTCTCAAGGCTTCGAGAGGTTGAATAACAACCACTGAATTTATAAATAAAAGATTGCATCATAATCAAAGAAGAAAATATAGAAAAATCTCAGTATATTTAATGCAGTTTTTCAGTCAGATGAATTAAATGTTGCATTACATTCTATTTAATGCAACATTTAATTCATCTGACTGAAACATTGCATTAAATTACTAAATGCATTAGCCAATTTTATTTTGAGAGGGCAGGGTCAATATAAAAGACAATGCAAAGAATAGTTGCGTGAACACATGTTGCATATATATAATTGCATGCATTTTCTCGGTCCATTTGCTGCACGACGCCGCCTGAGGGAAGAAAGAATGGATCTCAAATGTTTACTTGTGCCTCATTAACGTTTGGTCAGTCCAGACGAACAGATGAAGGTGCGTGTGCTTTATCCTGTAGCTGTCACCAGTTTCTGAAGAACACGTCACCCGAGGCGGCGCGCAGCTGTAAAAACACGTCTACAAGTGTCTGAGACTCAATAACACACACACAGTCCTCTTCCGTGTGGATCTCCGGGTCTCTTGAGCATTACAGGTGAGGCTCTTCTTCATCCTGCACACCTGACAGCGCCACAGGCAAATCCTGAAGATCTTTCTCATTCCTGCCACTGACAAACACACGTCGTTGCTAAGTTAGCGTCCCGAGGCGAGTGGGGAAATTGCAGATGGCTGAGATGAGTGGCGTGAGGCTGTTTATGCTAAACAAGGGATTTATCCATTCGACACACGCACGCCTCGCGCTCAGACCAGAAGGCTGGGTGTGAATCTGCCAGGCGCTTTCGGTACATGGCCTCGTTCCCGAAGCATCGGCCCAAACACACACGCAGAGAATATGAGGATCTGTGTCTGACTGCAGCACTGTGAACCTGATCCGTTCAGTCCCGGGACCAGGACTGTGTGTCATTCACATCTGGACTCAATGCGGTTTCAGTTCTGATTCGATTCTGGAATTGTATGACAGTTTGAATTTCGATTTTTTTTTTTTTTATTTGAGAACTTGAATTCAAAGACATTCATGCAACTGCAATAAGTGTTGTGTTTTTTTAAGAGAAGGATTTTTTTCATCTTGACAGACAAGATAGATAGATAGATAGATAGATAGATAGATAGATAGATAGACACTAGATAGATAGATAGATAGATAGATAGATAGATAGATAGATAGACACTAGATAGATAGATAGATAGATAGATAGATAGACACTAGATAGATAGATAGACACTAGATAGATAGATATACACTAGATAGATAGATAGATAGATAGACACTAGATAGATAGATAGACACTAGATAGATAGATAGATAGATAGATAGACACTAGATAGATAGATAGACACTAGATAGATAGATAGATAGATAGACACTAGATAGATAGATAGACACTAGATAGATAGATAGACACTAGATAGATAGACACTAGATAGATAGATAGACACTAGATAGATAGATATACACTAGATAGATAGATATACACTAGATAGATAGATAGATAGATAGACACTAGATAGATAGATAGATAGACACTAGATAGATAGATAGACACTAGATAGATAGATAGATAGATAGATAGATAGACACTAGATAGATAGATAGACACTAGATAGATAGATAGATAGATAGACACTAGATAGATAGATAGACACTATATAGATAGATAGATAGATAGATAGATAGATAGATAGATAGATAGATAGACACTAGATAGATAGATAGATAGATAGATAGACACTAGATAGATAGATAGACACTAGATAGATAGATAGATAGATAGACACTAGATAGATAGATAGACACTAGATAGATAGATAGATAGATAGATAGATAGATAGATAGATAGATAGATAGACACTAGATAGATAGATAGACACTATATAGATAGATAGATAGATAGATAGATAGATAGATAGACACTGTAGATAGATAGATAGATAGATAGATAGGCAGACAGACAGAAAGATAGATGTAGATTGATAGATAGATAGATAGATAGACAGGCAGACAGACAGATAGATGTAGATAGATAGATAGATAGATAGATAGATAGATAGATAGATAGATAGATAGATAGATAGATAGATAGATAGATAGATAGATAGATAGATAGACAGATAGATGTAGATAGATAGATAGATAGATAGATAGATAGATAGATAGATAGATAGATAGACAGATAGATGTAGATAGATAGATATACAGATGGAAAGGACGGACAATTCAACCGAAATGTATGTATTTATTTTAGTTGTATAGTATATTTTGAAATTCAGTTCTTGTCCTGTCAATTTATATTCCAGCTAGTCTCTAATGAATTCATATTGACACTCATGAAGTGACATCGATTCTGATTTATTCCCGAAACGGCCCGTGACGCCCCAGACAGGATCATGTGACCCAGGCCTGATGATCCCGACAGTCAGTGGCGTTTCATGCAGTGAATATACAGCGGCTCTGGTGTCTCACACTCTTCTGCAGGCGGTGAACACATGAACACATCCAGCGGTCGAGTCAGTAACTCTCTCTTCTCCCTCCGGCGGTGTGTGTAGAGTCCGATTACAGCAGACAAAAGCAGACTCGAGTCCTGCAGATTATCCCACATCACCTCACAGTCACCTTCACTTCAGATCCGATGGCACGATAAGGCTGCGTATCGTCCACAATGCAGGAAGATTGTGTTTATCAATCTGCAGGCGTGCACAGATTTCACAGAGGGAAGGGAAATGACCTCGAGAGAGAGAGAGAGAGAGAGAGAAAGGGCACGCACTCGCCCAGCAGGGGTTTCTTTATGTTTGCTGAGCTAATGGGCTGTCGGCGTTGTGTTCCAGCGGCACAGATCCCTGATCAAACGCCGGCTCCATGTTTGGACCCGACCCAGGAGAAAACCCTGATACTCATGCTAACATACTACTCTAACGCTTCCTCACTGTGTGTCCGTATTCAAATGAGCCCGGCTCGCTTCGTCTAGAGCCTCATCACAGACGGAAACTGTTGAACTTGGGTTTTTATTACCAGCTGCAGGGGAATTATGGTGCAATACAGATGTAGGCATAGACAACGCGGGTTTATTTGACAGTGGATGGCATGTTGAGATCAGTTGACCAGCATTTGACATAGTTTTGTTTTGTTATGTCGTGTTGATTTTAAGGATGTCCTGATCAAGTTTTTATTTGTGCTTGAGTCGTTTAATATTGAGTAAATCTGCAGATGCCGAGTCTATGCGTGTATGAAAATGAGACTACTGATATAAACTACATTTTTATGTACAATAAGCTGAGTAATTGCAACAAAAAAAGTGGATTTAAGGTTAGAAAGCATGAAGTGTCAGAACTCAAATTTTTCTATTTTTGGCATCTACACTACCATTGAAGAGTTTGGGGTCAGTAACAGTTTTCTTTTGTGAAATAAATTAATACTTTTATTCAGCAAGGATGCATTAAATTGATAAAAAGTGACAGTAAAGATATTTATAATGTTACAAAATGCTGTGCTTTTGAACTCGCTATTAATCAAAGAATCCTGAAAAATAAAATGTATCACGGTTTGCATGAAAATATGAACTGTTTTCAACATTGATAATAACCATAAATGTTTCTTGAGGATCAGATCCTCATATTAGAGTGATTTCTGAAGAATCATGTGACACTGAAGACTGGAGTAATGATGCTGAAAATCACAGGAATAAATTATACTTTATTATATATTCACATAGAAAATTACGGAAGCGTATTGCATTCACTTGAGGAAAAAAATCTACTCTTTTTTTCTGAATTAACGAGTTAATATCTCAGAATTATGAGATACATTTTTCTTCAAAAAAATTTTTTTCACTATGTTTTTATGAATTAATGAGTTACTCATAATTTTGAGATAATTAACTCGTTAATTCAGAAAAACAGAGCAAAAACTTTTTTCCATGAAAAATGATCTCGTAATTCTGAGATAATTAACTCGTTAATTCAGAAAAACAGAGTAGATTTTTTTTTCCTCAAGTGAATGCAATACGCTTCTGTAGATAACAGATATTTCAAATTATAATAATATATCACTATTTTTTGTACGTAATCTTGGTGAGCAGAAGAGAACAAAAACCACAAACTTTTGAAGGGTATAGTGTATCGTCAGTCAAACTAGCCTTTAATTAGTTCCCATGACCTTAAAATAAATACATTTTATCTCTTGATATCATAAAGATCACATTTCAGCTGATATCTCCGGATATGTTAGAACTCATTGGTGCTGCAGAATATAAATAAATGCTAAATTTAGTGTTTATCTTCTAGCACGATGAAAACACATGTGTAATGAAAGAGTCTGTAGTGAAGATCACATACAGGAGCACATCGAGATGATTAAACTTTATAAACTCTCCGGTGCCGCTTTGTTTTCCTGAGGACTGTGGGACACGATAAATGACCCCCTGCGTCTGAAATGCACTTTGCTCTCAGTTTATTCTTCTAGCGCTGTCAGGAACAGGCGCTTTTAAGGGGAAATCACTAATATTGTCCACATGACAGCCGGTTAAAGCCACTTTCTGTCTGTTTTTGGTGAAGGAATGATGAGCAGTCTTGAAAGTCTTCTCTTTTTACTGTATGTTTTCGAGGGAAATCAGGGTTTGACATCACTGAGTTAATTGAGTGGCATGGGGAGGTTAAGAATGGATGAAACCTTTAGAGGGAACAAGAAAATGGAAGACAGGAGTGGCTTTTAGATGTACAGCGTTATTGAAAAGCCCTGGCTTTGTATGTGAGAATGTGTTTGAAGTGCTGGCAAAGTTAGTGGCAATTTCAGGCACTTTAAACCCTCCGGGAGCGGATCAAATCGAAAGCTATTTTGGCGAAAAAATATGACAATGTATGTCAGAGGAGCCAAAGCATGAAACATTCTCAAATCATGTGCAAAATACACACTTACTCTGAGGACGACGTTTCAGCCGCTGCTCTCAAGCATGACACTGAACCGACTCAAAATAGGGGCAATTGTGAATTTAAGAGATGTCTGTCATGGAGACATAACTCTTGAATAAATGGATTTTAAAATAGAAGGTTTTGGATGCGCTCACGTGACCGGCTGACCGTGTGTCTCTAATCGCTGCCAGATGTGTGTTTCTCTAATTGCACAAATCACATTTAGACTCGGACAGCAGAAGAGGCGTGACTGGGCATTCAATTCCCCTCCACTGTCCTCAGGTCAGGCCCATTATACATAAATATAATTAAAAGCAGCCTCAGAGCGATCTGTTCTCTTTCTCTATCATTTAATGGCCAAATCAGATTCACATTAGCTCCCTTGTCATTCAACAGGCTGGTCGGAGGACGGGGAGGGACATTGTAGCCAATTATGTTTCATATGTTTCCTCAATATCCCTGAGGTGAAAGAAGCCTGTTAATTATATTATAATCCCTGGACTAAAATGTTTTAGAGGACATATTCATGATGGATGATGCATGTAGCTGATGACATAAGTGCACATGTGAACTGAAGTTATATATATATATATGTGTGTATTTATCGCGATTAATCACACCCAAAATAAAAGTTTGTGTTTACATAATATATGTGTGTGTACTGTGTATAGTTATTTTGTACAGACATATGCATGTTTGGGCTATATTTAAGAAATATTTGCATTTTTATACTGTATAAATATATTTATGCATAATTTATATATTATATTATATATAAATATTTATTAATAATTAAATAAAAATTCTTAAAGATACATGCATGTGTGGGTATTTATGTATTAAAAATAATTGTACACAGTACACACACATATATTATGTAAACACAAACTTTTATTTTTGATGCGATTAATTGTTGCCCAGTACTAATATATATATATATATATGCATTTATGTTTCATGTTCCTGAGGTGAAAGAAGACTGTTAATTATATTATATAATTGGACTGAAATGTTTTAGAGGACATATTCATGATGGATGATGCATGTAGCGGATGAAATAAGTGCACATGTGAACTGAAGTTATATATATACACTACCGTTCAAAAGTTTGGGGTCATTGAGAATTTTATTTTTATTTTTTGGAGGAAAGAAATCAATACTTTTATTTATCAAGGACAGTAAAGACATTTATAATGTTACAAAAGATTCTATTTCAAACAAATGCTGTTCTTTTGAACTTCCTATTCATCAAAGAATCCTAAAAAAAAACAAAAAACTGTACAACTGACAGACCAACAACTGTTTCAACATTGATAATAATAATAATTGTTTCTTGAGCATCAAATCCTCATATTATACTGATTTGTGAAGGATCATTTGACACTGAAGACACTGACACTGGTGATGCTGAAAATTCATCTTTGATCACAGGAATAAATTACACTTTACTATATATTCACACAGAAAACAGCTGATTTACACTGGAATAATATTTAATACTATAACTGATTTTTGTTGTATATTTAATCAAATAAGCGCAGCCATGGTTAGCGGAAGAGAATTCTTTTAAAAGTATTTAAAATCGTACCGACCCCAAACTTTTCAACGGTAGTGTGTATATGTGTGTATTTATCGCGATTAATCGCATCCAAAATAAAAGTTTGTGTTTACATAATATATGTGTGTGTACTGTGTATAATTATTTTGTACAGACATATGCATGTATGGGCTATATTTAAGAAATATTTGCATTTTTATACTGTATAAATATATTTATACATCATTTATATATTATAAATAAATAAATAAAAATTCTTAAAGATACATGCATGTGTGTGTATTTATATTATATAGAAAATAATTGTACACAGTACACACACATATATTATGTAAACACAAACTTTTATTTTTGATGCGATTAATTGTTGCCCAGCACTAATATATATATATATATATATATATATATGCATTTATGTTTCATGTCCCTGAGGTGAAATAAGCCTGTTAATTATATTATAATCCCTGGACTGAAATGTTTAAGAGGACATATTCATGATGGATGATGCATGTAGCTGATGACATAAGTGCACATGTGAAGTCATATTTATATACAGTATATATATATGCATTTATGTTTCATGTCCCTGAGGTGAAAGAAGCCTGTTGATTATATGTGACGTCCTGCGTTATAAATGTCTGTGGTGTAATAAAGCGAGTGCACCTGTGGCATTGAGGAAAAACCCTGAGCTTCTTCATTCAGAGGATAATGTGGCATGTTCTTCTTCTTACTGAATTTCTCGCACTTCAAACTGTAAATAAGAGGTTAACGTGTAAAGAAACAAAATGGTAATGATAATTTTAGCTTTGCAGGTGTTCAGTTGTCAACAAAGACGTCTCGTAGGAACCTTAGGATGAGCAATGATAGCATTTGTTCTGCAGGTGTATGATTATCAATAGAGAGGATTATTTACTGCAAATCTTCACAAAAGATTTGTATTTTATTTGAAAGAATTATATATATATATATATATATATAATAAAATGTATAAAAATATTTTAAATACAATTATAATAGTAGCAGTTATATTTAAATCTTATTTTTATTTATTTATATATATATATACATATAATAAAAAACATTGTGTATAATAATTATATAATAAAAATGAATTTAAAAAAAATACAATTATAATTTTATCAGTTATATATTTAAAATTTATTCAAAATATTGTTTATTTTAAAGTTTTAGATATTTTATTTACAATTTTGCATTATTAATTAACTACAAAAATTCATCATGCACATAATGACGATAAACACAAAACTGCTGTTTGAAATAATTTTTGCGTACCTCACACTGTTTCACATAGTATTTGTTTTTCATTATTATGCAGAATAATGCATAATGCGTTTTTTCCCAGTTTTTATAACAGTGTTATAAAAACGAAAGAAAAAAAAAAACATGTAGATATAAACTCAGCGAGTAATTAATATATATCTAGGCATTTTGAAACAATCATAATAATAGTAATAGTAGTAATAATAATAGTGTCAGTATCTGCAGTTCCTGATCCGTGAAGTCGAAGCTCAATAGTATCCAGAGATCCGAGTTGAACTCGACTGGCTCTTTTTTTTTTTCTCAATATGTCAATGTCACTTTTTTTTTTTTTTTTTTTTTTTTTTACAGTCAAACATACATACAAACCAACATAGTGCAGCAGTGAGCAATCTTGTAAATCCATAATTCCAGAAGTGACATAAAAGTGATTTAAGTGTTTGATCTAAGTGTGTATGTGAGCGGGTGTGCATGTGGGTATGTGTATGTGTATGTGTGTGTATGCGTAAACAAAGTAACCATTTATTATCTATTACCATTGTCATTACCATCACCACCCCACTCCCCACTACCACCACACTGCCAATATTGTGTTGGTCGATTTTTATTTCCATCCTTCCTCCTATGTAACAATTGCCATTGTCAATCCTGCACAAAGTAAAAGATGATATAAGATAACCTTCCCCCACATCTCATCAGTCCCTATCTTTTCCTAATTATTATTATTTTTTGTGTGTTATGTGCAATGTCTAAGGTGCATTAAAAGAGGGAGTACAGTGCGAGAGTGTCTCAAATTGGGACAGAGATGCTGTCCCGTTGAAACCACCTCTCGCCTGTCTTGCCTGCCTTGGTGTTTGTTAGGTTTTCCATACATATTCCTTTTTTTTATTTTTTTTTATTCTATGTTGTGTTGCATTAAAAGCCCATGAAGAGATAAGGGGGGAGTTATTGCAGTAGTGATGACAATGACACTTAATTCCAATACAGCATTGACAATGGCAAGATTAATGATAATAATAATGATAATAATAATATTAATAATAAATGACAATGATGATGGCAGTGGCGACCGCAATGGTGAAAGCAAAAGACAGCAACAACAGCAATTACAACAATGAAAAAATAAAAGGGAAAATAGTAATCATAACAATAACAGTAAAGATAGTAATAACAATGATGACAAACAAGTTCCAACAACTAAAATGCATTAATATTCGTGGGTTGTTTAAGAAGGTTGGTCGGAGTCGACTGGCTCTAATAGTTACCTCCTCGTTACACACACACACACCGCTAGCGTGATGTCAGTGCTAGCGTTCCCCAGCGCTGAGCAACACACGGCTCAGAAGGCTAACAATGCTACATTTTTCTAAATGTCATAATCATTTGTTAACAAAAAGTATTCATTACTTCAATGAGCTCTTTGTTTCTTCCTTAAATTATTGCATTGTTTAAATTAATACATTTTTCGCTAACTGTGATTTCTGAAATGCATAACTTAGACAGTTACTTTCTCTAAATTGTAATATGCACTCATGCACGTTCTGTAAAGCGGCTTTGAAGCGATGTGTGTTGTGAAAAGCGCTGTACAAGTAACTGTGAATTGAAAGATTGCAGGTTTAACTGATAGCTTGTGTGGAGGTTGCAGATCAACCGATAGTGTTTATAGACTGTTAAATGTCTACGGTAAATCAAAGCGGACGGCGGTTTATGGAAAGCGCTGTGCTATTTCTTTCTCTGGTAATTGGCTCTCGAGAGAATAGCGAAAGTGTGAGAGTTATTAGCAACAAATTAGGATTCTTTATGATCATTTCCCTTTTTCCAGTTTTAAGATTTCTTGGCCTTTTGCTAGTATTTCAATTGAATTATTTTCTTTTCCATGTGCCTGGCGTTGTAAATATTAATGACTCCCCAGGCACAGGGAACCTTTAATTTTATGTGTTTTGTAGTATTAAGGCGAGATGGCAAAGCACTGAGTTTCCATGATGGCATCCAGTCTCACTCCCACACACACACACACACACACTCCTGTTCCCCAGAGATCCTCTAAACATTGCTTTGGGACGCTTTTGAGATCTGTGGCTCCTTTTTTTTTTTTTTTGCAAAGGTCCCTACTAGGACTGAATGGCTCGAACCCCAAAGAAATCTCCAGCAAAGGTTCTCTTGAGTTTAATTGCGCAGCTCGATTAACCTGCGGGAGATACGCCAGCGCTAAATGAGTTTAAAAGAACAAAAGAATTCCTGCATAATGAACGCGAGCTTTCTCTCACAAGTGCTCTTATATGTGCTGTAAATAGGTAAAAGAACGGTCCGGAAAAGAGGTAGTGAGCGTGTGTGAGAGAGTTCAGGGTGGGAATATGTCTGAGTGTGTGTGTGTGTGTGTGTACTGTGCATGACAACATGTTTCCCTCTGTATCTGTATGTTATTGTATGGCGAAGGTCATGGGTTCGATGCCCAGGGAATGCATGAAACGAATGCATATGCCAAATGCATAGATGTAAATGTAATGCAAAAATAATCACCCCCGTCAACCATTGTTTGGTCAAACAGATCTCCCACTGTTAGTTGAATCAGTGTTGCTTTGTTGCACCGACAAACAGAAAAAAAAGAGCTTAAATCTCTAATAATCCAGGCGTCGGCTGGTGGAGTTTGAGTGCTACAGGATGGACAAATTAATTTCATGTGAATCAAAGGCTTTTATGCACCTAGCAACCTGTAATTCATGTCTGGAAACTGTCCAAATGGTGCAGAACGGGAAGCATTGCTCGTGATGCGGTGACAGTGTGTGTTGTGTGTTTGTGCTCATGCAGTTCACGTTCTGCGTGAGTTCACAGAGGTCATGTGAAGAGCTGCGCACTCGTGTGTATTTGCTCCGTGTCTCTCCGGGCAAAGACTCTCCTGAACCCAAACGCTCGGAGCGTGAGGTGTGCCATCCTGGAGCTCAGACAGGAGAGCGCTCGCGCTTGCAACACCAAGGTCATGGGTTCGATTCCCAGGGAAAGCAAGATCTGATAAGAATGTAAATGTGTGCCTTGAAATGCACAAATTTGGATAAAAGCGTCGACAAATGTAAAACGTTAATGTTTGTGAGGGCTTACAAACGAGTTGCAGAAATGTGTGTGACTGTGGTATTTTTAGGATCTGAATTTTTATTCTGATCTAAGATTGTGCATTTGTAACATAGTCTAGTGTGATTATTTAACTGCATGGTAATGAAGTTCATTATTGGTTCTGCTGAAAGAAATTTGACTTTAGTTCTTTCAATCAGGATTACAGAGTTGACAAGAGTTATTTCTATTGGCAAAACATGACACTTTTTGATCCGTTACTTTAGAGTAGGGCTGCACAATTTGGGTAAAAATCGAACGGTGAATTTTCAACAAAAAAAAAAAAACCTGCACAAGAGCTGCACAATTTTGACAATTTTGTGATTATATATATATATTACTATAATAATAATAATTCAAAATAAAAATAGTACTGTAAAATAAAATTTAAATATAATTTTAACAAAATTAAAATATAAATAATTTTTTTCAAAACTATTTCTATATAATTTAATTTATAAAAATGAAATATAATAATAATACTAATTTTATTTTACAGTTCAACTGTTGTTCAAATGTAGATCATGAGCTGCTCTCGTGTGTCATGCTTCACTCTGAAACATGCAGCGCATATATTCATTTACGGTTATTAAATTGCAGCCTTTGATTTAATAATATTAATGCACTGATTTAAGAGTCTTAATGCACCAGTTTCTATTCTGTATGCTTTTCTGCATGACTTTCACCTCAAAGCAGCAGCAATATGAGATTTAATGAAAGATACTTGTAAGTTTAGTCTAGAAACACAGTACGTTCGGCGGGTTTCCACTCTATTGATGCTCATACGTGTGCTTTATTTCACTGATATGCTTCAGTTTAAAATAAGAGGAGTTGAATCAGGACAATGCGAGTGTCTCTGAAGCAGAGAGAGACTCAGCAGAAGATGAACCTCTGAAGGACACGCAGTGATTGGCGACGCTCATCGCATACTTAGCAGGGGCATCTGTGTGATCAAATGTCTGATCACCGGGACATGTGTGAGAGAACATCTCTGGAGTCATGTTTACCCAGAAGTCCCTCTGATGGGATGAAGCTTCACGAAGCGCGAGACTCGGACATCGTCACCCGACACGTCCTGCTAACGAGACGCGCAAGAGCCTCTTCTAGTGGCCTTAAATCATTCAAGTGCCTCTAATATGGAGAGTGTGGAGTGACGAGAACGAGCATGATGGAATGTGAGGATCTCAAATGCAACGACCTCCGAAAAACACCAGAACCAGACGACTAAAAGCCCGAATATCTGCTGTCATGCTGAATATATATATATATATTATATATTTATATATATTTTTAATTGTGCCTTAACTGCATTTTTTTCCCTAGTAAAAATACTATATATATTCAATGGTATAATGATTCAATTCAATGGTATAGTATAGTATATAATAAATTATTTAAAAAAAATATATTATATAATAATATAGTATAACATAATCAAGTAAGACATTACATATATTGTTGATTATATAATTGATATATTATTTTTTATCAATTAAAATTATATATATATATATATATATCCAGTATATTTAATTGATTTAAAATTATATATCAATTATATAATCAAACGAGGCCTGAAAATGGCAAAAACTGCACAAAAATCTGAGAGGAAGTTCAAAATGGCTGACTTCCTGTTGTGTTTAGGGCTACGCTCCAAGAGACTTTTTTGTAGGTATTGGGTCATTACACGTATGTACCGAATTTCGTACACGTACGTGAAACATAGTGGAAAGCGCACTCCGTTGAACTATTATAGGTGGCGCTATAGAGCCATTTTGCCCCGCCCAATTCTGAAACCCATACCAGATGTAAATTTTCGCCAATTCTGACGCGTGTGCAAAGCTTCGTGAGTTTTCAAGCATGTTTAGGCCCTCAAAAATACAATTCATCTTGGAGAATAATAATAATAATAATAAACAGAGCAATTCCAAGAGGGTCCTCTCACCATCGGTGCTCGGGCCCTAAATATATATAATTTTTTAATTGATTATGTTATACTATATTATAGAGTAGATAGATAGATAGACACACAGATAGATAGATAGATAGATAGATAGATAGATAGATAGATAGATAGATAGATAGATAGATAGATAGATAGATAGATAGATAGATAGATAGATAGATAGATAGATAGATAGATAGATAGATATATTATTATATACATTTTTAAAAATAATTTATTATATACTATACCATTGAATTGAATTATTATACCATTGAATATAGTATTTTTACTGGAAAAAAATGCAGTTAAGGCACAATTAAAACAATATATAAATTATTTGGACATAGAAGTCACACTTAAAAACATCTGGATTCCATTGTTGCATTATATAATATCAAAACAAGTTGTATTTTTTAAAGATGCACTTTTCAATCAAAGCATTTCACAAAATTAGGTTTATTAGGCGTATATAGGAATTCTCAATCAAAGCATTTCACATTAGTTTTCAAAAGATGAAACCGTTATTAAATATTGTTTATAATACAGACAAAAGAAGAAAAGTTTTGGTTGATTTCTTCCGTGGAACATGTTCATATGATGATCTATAAACTATAAAGTGACGTTAGTTCTGAGAACAGCCTCGTTACATATGCATTCTTGTCTTATATAAAACAACGTAAAGCATTTCTGCATGGATGCATCTATCATAGTCTAAATGCTATAATAAAATCAAATCTGCACCAGTTGACACACTGCAACCTTCACACAGTATTCGTCACACACTCGGCTGTAGGTGAAGGTGTGTGTCGTGATGAACGCCTTCAGAAAAGATTATTTCGAAGTAATACAGGCGCAGTAATGTGTGCTTTATTGTTCTGTGTTAATAGAAGTGAGTGTGTTTGATCACTCCCACATAGTGACATGTTTCTTCAGCTCTTTGACAGAACGCAAACACACACACACACACACACACACACATGCTGCTTTGTTGTTTATATGCTCCCTTGAGACATTCACGTCTCCCTCAGTGGGGAAAGACATTGTTTCGTCAGTAAATACACACGAGTGATCGACGAACACACACAGCAAAACTCAGAAACCCAGTTTCATTCAAGATTAGACACATGAATAGTTGAAAAGTACAGTAAGAAATTCATCAAAGAGCCTATAATCTTTGTAATATTCAAATATTCATAAGGGCTGAATGAATTGCGATTTTTCCGATACAAATTGTTATTGCGATTTAAAATGCAATTTTAATAATAGCTCCAGGTTGGCAATTTTGCCAACAATTTTGTGATTTAAGAATATTTAATAAAATACTATAATATAATATTTATATTTATATTTAATATAGCCATAATTGTATACTATAAAACAATAATAATCATACTGTAAAATAAAATGATGATTAGTATTATTAATAGCATTAATAAAGAATATTATTACCAATTTGAAATATTAAGCAACACTCATTACTGAAACAAAACTCATTCCAGATCCAGATACCGTTTCATAATGAGGATAATGAAGATATTTTGAGGCTGAGTTTGAGTTTTCATGTTGGATGGAGAACAGTGGCTCCTTCATGCTTGGCTTGAACTCACACACACCTCACCAGAGAGGATTGTGGGACAGAAATCTGTGTTTTATTAGTTCGCAGTCGGACAGCTGGGTGGAGGTTTATTGGTTTGTCTATAAAGTCTGCCGTGTTCTCGTATTTTGGGCGAGCGAGTCTTGCACGTCCACAAGGACCCGTCCACATTTCAACACCTGCCAGAACGGGTCCGGCTCCATCCAGACTGATTACTCATGATTACCTCAGCGTGAAACCACTGCAAACAAGGTCAAGGTGGATTTACCCTTCGCTTACATTTATTTCACGGAAAATAAATGTTGATGGTGTTTCCTCGTTTAAGTGCCTCGGTTTCATTCACGCAGGGGTTTCTGGGACGTTAGGGATCTCAGACGTCTATGTAAGTGGATCTCAAGGCTTGCTCGGTTTTTAACAAAAAGGAAACGTTCAAATGGCTTAAAACAGACGCGATAGCTGATTGGAACGAGTGATGTTGGACGGCGGCGTCCATCTTTGTAATGTAGGCTACAAAATCTGCTTCAAAATCCCAGCGCTGTCGTCATCGTGTAAAGCCCGCCCCGACGTTTCTGATTGGTGCCGCAATTTCGGCGGATTGGAAATGGGCTTGAATGAGCTCTTTGCCAGACTAACTTTCACAGCAAATCTAAATTTGCCGGAAGTTGTCTGGGTTTCCCCAGGCTAGCATGTCTGTAATTTATAGCAAAACATCTAGCATTGATTCTATCTAAAACAGATTCATTAAAAGTAGTTATTACTCCAACACCTGCGTGACATCATTATCCAACGCGGTTGAACGACCAATTTTGCGACAATACGGTTTCGGGAAACAGTCGTGACTCGCTAGTTGATTTCCTCAATGATCCATCGCACTGTGTAAAGCAGCGAGTTACAGAGTTGTTCGGGAAACACACCCCGGGTCTGTAGATGTGGTTCGGGTCCTTCATTTAATTCAGGTTTTTAGACCTGTTTTAACATCTGCGATCAATCGGATCTGAAAGCAGGTTTTGATAGACACGTATCACTGCCGTCAGTCATTTACCCTTATATTCTCTCTCTCAGTCGTTTTCCCAGAAGAAACGAGTGTTTGACGTCAGCGTCTGGTTCGAGTGAAAGCTGCTGGTGAACTCAGGTGTTCACATCAATGAAGCGCACCTGAGTCTGCTTGACAACAAGGGTTTGAACGCTATGAAAGCAATCCAGCCTAAATTATGGAAATGAAGCACTATTGATGAAATATAATTAGCCCATTAGAGTATAGCGCATCGCCGCTCGCCTTCAGCTAAACTCATGTTCTTCATATTCATCTCCTCGAGTCCACAGACACACACTGTTCTGCGCATGGCAAGATGTGGAGGAGCTTAAAAACATGAATGAACTATTATTTGTTAAGTGTTGAATCATCACTCAAAAAAATTTGATTTTCCAAGTTACAATATGTTGATAGATAGATAGATAGATAGATAGATAGATAGATAGATAGACACAGACAGATGGATAGATAGATACATAGATAGATAGATAGATAGACACACAGACAGATGGATAGATAGATAGATAGATGGATAGATAGATAGATAGATAGATAGATAGATAGATAGATAGATAGATAGATAGATAGATAGATAGATAAACACACAGATAGATAGATAGATAGATAGATAGATAGATAGATAGATAGATAGATTAATCAATAGATAGATATAGACTTATAGACGTAGATAGATAGATAGATAGATAGATAGATAGATAGATAGATAGATAGATAGATAAACACACAGATAGATAAACACACAGATAGATAGATAGATAGACAGATAGACACACACACAGATAGATAGATAGATAGATTAATCAATAGATAGATAGATAGATAGATATAGACTTATAGACGTAGATAGATAGATAGATAGATAGATAGATAGATAGATAGATAGATAGATAGATAAACACACAGATAGATAAACACACAGATAGATAGATAGATAGACAGATAGACACACACACAGATAGATAGATAGATAGATAGATTAATCGATAGATAGATAGATATAGACTTATAGACGTAGATAGATAGATAGATAGATAGATAGATAGATAGACAGATAGACACACACAGATAGATAGATAGATTAATCAATAGATAGATAGATATAGACTTATAGATGTAGATAGATAGATAGATAGATAGATAGATAGATAGATAGATAGATAGATAGACACACAGATAGATAGATAGATATAGACTTATAGACGTAGATAGATAGATAGATAGATAGATAGATAGACAGATAGACACACACAGATAGATGGATAGATAGATAGATAGATAGATAGATAGATAGATAGATAGATAGATAGATAGATAGATAGATAGATAGATAGATAGATTAATCAATAGATAGATAGATATAGGCTTATAGACGTAGATAGATAGATAGATAGATAGATAGATAGATAGATAGATAGATAGATAGATAGATAGATAGATAGATAGATAGATAGATAGACACACAGATAGATACAGGTTGACCTGAATGTCAGCTTGCTTAATTCCACATGTCATGAAAACATGAAACTGCTTCTAACCACAGGTCGAGAGCGTTGTCCAAACACACAACTCTGTGATGCGATTGCGAATGTTCGTTAGAACGATGGTTTCGGGAAACACAGCCTCGCTGAACTGCTGATAACAATGCTTTTGGGAAACACACACCTGATAAGTGACTTTAGCATGCAAGTAGCGTGGGAGTAAGTGTGTAAAGGCCCCGAAATTCCCGTCCGAAATTTTCGCACGTTAAAAAATAAATACGACACGTTATGTCAATCCCGCTTGCCTCCGTAACTTTCATTCGTCA
>JARWKJ010000017.1:1917201-1957201 GCA_029959095.1 Rhinichthys osculus
AAGATAGAGATAGAGATAGAGAGAGAGAGAGAGAGAGAGAGAGAGAGAGGGAGAGAGAGAGAGAGAGAGAGAGAGAGACTTTTTTTGACTTTTAACAATCCTTTTAATTTGCAATTTTTCGTAATTATTATTTTTTTTACATAATTACCGGTACATAAAACCTACACAAATATATCCACCACACTATGTCATTACAATAAATAATACAAAAAAAACACACATATATACATAAATATACTCTCTTCTCTTTTTTTTCTTTTTTCTTCCTCTCCACGAGAGAGAGAGAGAGAGACTTTTTTTGACTTTTAACAATCCTTTTAATTTACAATTTTTCGTAATTTTTTTTTTTTACATAATTACATAAAACCTACACAAATATATCCACCACACTATGTCATTACAATAAATAATACAAAAAAAACACATATATACATAAATATACTCTCTTCTCTTTTTTTTCTCTTTTTTTTCTTTTTTCTTCCTCTCCATGAGAGAGAGAGAGAGAGAGAGAGAGAGAGAGAGAGAGAGAGAGAGAGGGAGAGGGAGAGAGAGAGAGAGAGAGAGAGAGAGAGAGAGAGAGAGAGAGAGAGAGAGAGAGAGAGAGAGAGGACCAATTCAATTTAAGCCTGGCCATCCATGACTTCCACAAAGATATGGATGAGATATTCCTCATAGTCTCAAACACTAAATCAAAAGAATTCTTGAGCCGATAAATGACATTTTCCAACCATTGGTTTTCTTTTATTGATTTTTATCTGCTTATTTGAATGTAAATGAAAAATAGATTGTGTGAACGATCCTCTGTCTTATTTTAATTCAAGCAGAAATATGGATCTTGTTATTAAGATGTTTAAATCTTAGAGATATTGAGCTGAATTTAAAGCTTTCTTTCTTTCTTTCTTTCTTTCTTTCTTTCTTTCTTTCTTTCTTCTTCTTTCTTTCTTTCTTTCTTTCTTTCTTTCTTTCTTTCTTTCTTTCTTTCTTTCTTTCTTTCTTTCTTTCTTTCTTTCTTTCTTTCTCTGTGAGCCTATGAACATGTCAGTGAAGCTTTATTGACATAAATAAAGTCATAAAAAGTGTATGGTTAAAAAAAAATACGGTTTGTACGTTTTAGTAATTTTAGTACTTCACCTTAAACTAATTTAGAAATGCCTTGGCTACTAACTGAACATTTTACTGAAAGTAAATAAAACAGGCAAAGCAGTATTATTTTAGTATTATTAATATAGCATTATGGTATTTATTGTTATTTTGAATTCGTTTTTATTTGTATATTTCCTGATCATTTTAGTTTTTTTAAAGGTTTTTTATTTATTTAATTTCAATTTAATTATTATTTACTTTATTCAAAATTTAAGTTATATTAGTTTTTATTATAAAATAATAAGTTTTATTTATTTAGGTTTTAGCTTAGTTATTTTCTGTTTTAGTTTGATTAATTTTAGTACTTAAACTAAATAGAAATTAGAAATTATGCCTTGGCAACTAATGGAAATATTTACTGAAAGTGTATATATATATTTTTTTTTTTTCAGTTACACTCTAAAAAGAGGCTGGGTTGTTTTAACCCAAGTTTGGGTCAAATATTGACAAACTTAAAAATGTAATTAAAAAATGTAACCAATGGTTGGGTTTGTCCATATTTGACCCAAACATGGGTTGAGATAACCCAGCTTTTTTTTTCAAATAACTTTTACAAAGTTAAAGTTGACGATAATAACACTTCAGTGCTACAGAAATATTGGTATTGCAAACACAGGCCCTGATATTTCTCAGTTTTATGGCACGCGCTCACACACTTCACTCAGAGAGAAGTCTGCATTTCCCACAGGATTTCTGCCATCTCGGCCTGATGTTTATGAGACCCCAAGAATTACCCGTCACCCGAACCCAAATAAATCATTCTCTGATTAGACGGTGAGGAGATTTACGTGCATCTGAAGCAGGAACACCTGCAGGGAAACCAAGCCCCCATAAGTCACGCTTGTTGAGTTGATGTTGGGCTATATTTGCCCTCGTCCCAAACCTGACACAGTCGTCCCGGCCAGTGCCTGCGTGAGGACGGCCCCCGCTGGGGCGTAATGTGACCGTGATGACGTGTGTGTCAAGCTTTCGGCACGACGCGGGTCAGCTGGAGTGTGTTTGGACTGTTGCTTCAGGCCTGCTGTGTGTGTCAGAGCTGCCAAGACCCGACGGGAGATTTGGGCAACAGCTGCAGGGTGTCTGTGGACACGGGACGCTCGGGGTCCTGTCAGCGCTCGCTATGTTTAGAGTCTCAGTATTCTCTCTGTCCTTCCCTTCTTCATCCTAGCCAGCGCATGTTTCATTTTAAAGAGGATAATTATCATTCTGTCAGCGTTTACTCGTTCTGCTTCTTCTGTGCCACATACGTAAGTGGAGCATAAGAGTTAAAAAAAACCCTCATTATTCCAAACTTTTGACTGGTATTTTTTATTTATTTATTATTATTTAATTGTATTTAAATTTAATTACATTAAAAAAAAATATGCTATTTAAAAAGAAATTGAATTAAATTAAAAAAATATATGTATTTTATTTAGTATTATTGATTTATTTAATTACATTTTTTATTATATTTATATATTTTTTAATGTAATTATACATTTATATTTTATTATTTTATTTATTGACTTGTATTTAATTTTTTATTTTTTTTATTTTTTTTTCTGGGTAAAATATGCCCGTGTCTGTGGACAATGAGACGCTCGTCATCCTGTCAGCGCTCGCTATGTTTAGAGTCTCCAGCCGCTCGCTTCCCTCTCAATATTCTCTCTGTCCTTCCCTTCTTCATCTCAGTGAAAGCATGTTCCAATATTTCATTTTAAATAGACAGTTCACCCAAAAATGATCATTCTGTCAGCGTTTACTCACCTTCATATCGTTACAAAGTCATGCAGGAGCGACTCTGAGGTTGAATTTCATTTTTGTGTGAACAATCTCTTTAATCATCCCAGTATTCAGCTCCGCATTGACGCCCACTTGACCTGACCTACTGAAGCCTTTCCAGCCTCGTTTCATCTGTGCTTCATTTCGCCAGAAATAGGCCAAGTGCAAAGTGACGTGGGACTTGATGAATACGCCACCAGTATCATCTCCTACTGCATTTATCTGGAGAATGATGGTCAGATCGTGCAGAGATGAGGGAGAACGGAGCACATCATTTGCACTGGGGAATTACGGGGGGTTTTAACTTACTTAGACCAATCTCTGGATGTGTGACAATAACAAAGAAAGATAACGTACTTACAGGCAGGATGATTTTGTAATCTTTGATTGAATAAACGTGGGCGAATGTCAGCTCATATTTCACCTTAAAATCAAAAGAATAAAAATAATATGCCTATTTTTGGGCCAATGCATTGTGGGTGAAATATGACAGAGCTTTTCATCATAAATGTTTCTTGAGCATCAGATCCTCATATTAGAGTGATTTCTGAAGGATCATGTGACACTGAAGACTGGAGTAATGATGCTGAAAATCACAGGAATAAATTACACTTTACTGTATATTCACATAGAAAACAGCTGTTTTAAATAGCAAAAATATATCAGATTTAAATCATAGGAATAAATTCCATTTTACAGTGTGTTCCCATAGAAAATAGCCATTTTAAATAGCAAAAATATATCAGATTTAAATCACAGGAATAAATGGCACTTTACTATATATTCACATAGAAAATAGCCATTTTAAATAGCAAAAATATATCGGATTTAAATCACAGGAATAAATTACATTTTACAGTGTGTTCCCATAGAAAAACACTATTTTGAATTCTAATAATATTTCAGAATTTTACTGTATTTTTGATCAAATTATAATAAATTACACTTTACTATATAGTCACATAGAAAACAGCCGTTTAATTAGAAAAAATATATCAGATTTAAATTACATTTTACAGTGTGTTCCCATAGAAAACCACTATTTTGAATTCTAATAATATTTCAGAATTTTACTGTATTTTTTATCAAATTATAATAAATTACACTTTACTATATAGTCACATAGAAAACAGCCGTTTAATTAGAAAAAATATATCAGATTTAAATTACATTTTACAGTGTGTTCCCATAGAAAACCACTATTTTGAATTCTAATAATATTTCAGAATTTTACTGTATTTTTGATCAAATTATAATAAAATACACTTTACTATAAATTCACATAGAAAACAGCCGTTTAAATAGAAAAAATATATCAGATTTAAATGACATTTTACAGTGTGTTCCCATAGAAAACCACTATTTTGAATTCTAATAATATTTCAGAATTTTACTGTATTTTTGATCAAATTATAATAAATTACACTTTACTATATATTCACATAGAAACAGCCGTTTTAAATAGCAAAAATATATCAGATTTAAATCACAGGAATAAATTACATTTTACAGTGTGTTCCCATAGAAAACCACTATTTTGAATTCTAATAATATTTCATAATTTTACTGTATTTTTGATCAAATAATAATAAATTACATTTTACTATATATTCACATAGAAACAGCCGTTTTAAATAGCAAAAATATATCAGATTTAAATTACATTTTACAATGTGTTCCCATAGAAAATCGCTATTTTGAATTCTAATAATATTTCAGAATTTGACTGTATTTTGCTGAAATAAGCGCAGCTCTGGCGAGCAGAAGAGTTCACATGGAGTCCCAGGCATGATTCAGTTCATATCCGTGAGCGTGCCGCTTCTCCACGGGGGTCTGACCTCCAGTTCTCAGCCGATTCTTCATTTAGATGCTCCTGAAACCTGTGTTCAGACATCATAGGGTCAAAGTTCACGGTCCTGCCCCAGGTGTCAGATCCTAATTGAGAAGACTGGATTTATTCCTCCGTGCCTGTGCGTCGTGTGTTCGCTGTGTAAATCTAGGAGCAGTTCTTCAGGACATGCGCTGGATATGCTAATCCTGAGGAAACGGGCTTTTTCGGCTGTAAATCTCCTGGTTAAGTTGTTTTGTCTCGTGTGAAAGGTGGAAATGTCCTTGAGTCTGGTGTTTCTCTCTCAGTCCAGCTCACCTGTGGACGTTCACTTATCTAAATTGTCTCCGACTGCTATTGATTTTGATTCCTGTATGTGTCAGGATTAACCCTGCTCAAAAGAGAGACGTCCAGCGTTCGATTAGTCTTCGTTTGACTACCGTGATGCAATTCATCATCTCTGATCATCTGGGTTATCTAGTTGCTTTCACACAAAACTCTGAATAACGTGGAGATTTTATAACATTAAATATGTAATTCAAATAGAAAATAATACGATTTCATAATAAATCATTTCAAATATGAATAACATTTACATTTACTGTATTTGGGATCAAATAAATGCAGCCTTGGTGAGCAAAAGATACATCTTTCAGAAACATTCAAAAGTCTTACCAGCCTCAAAATTTGAGTAGTAGTTTTTATTTTATTTTATTTTATTCAAGAAATTATAACATTAACTTTATTAAAATAATTGTAAAATATATAAAAATAAAAATTTATTATTTATTAATAAATATGTATAAAATGTATTACTATTATATTATTATATTTGCATGGGATAAAGTTAATTTTTATCATTTGTTATTTGTTTGCATCTTTTTTTTAAATAATTTTTTAATAATATGATTTTATGGGCTATCTCTGCTCTCACAAAATATCTTTTGAAGATTTTATGACATGACCTTGCAAACCTTGTTTAATGTATCAACTGGTTCTTCTAAAAGAGCTCGATGTGGTACATTGTGACCAAAACAATGTTTTCCAGAATAAAGCCGGAACAATCCGATGGCAGTTTTCCCGTTGTTGTGTGTTCAGTGAACAGACTGTGGGCGTGTCAGTGAACAGACTGTGGGCGTGTCAGTGAACAGACTGTGGGCGTGTATGTGGGCGTGTCAGTGAACTGACTGGGCGTGTCAGTGGGCGTGTTAGTGAACAGACTGTGGGCGTGTCAGTGAACAGACTGTGGGCGTGTCAGTGAACACTGTGGGCGTATATGTGGGCGTGTCAGTGAAAAGAATGTGGGTGTGTCAGTGAACAGAATGTGGGCGTGTCAGTGGGCGTGTCAGTGAACAGACTGTGGGCGTGTTAGTGAACAGACTGTGGGCGTGTATGTGGGCGTGTCAGTGAACAGACTGGGCGTGTCAGTGGGCGTGTCAGTGGGCGTGTTAGTGAACAGACTGTGGGCGTGTCAGTGGGCGTGTCAGTGAACAGACTGGGCATGTCAGTGGGCGTGTTAGTGAACAGACTGTGGGTGTGTATTTAGGCGTGTCAGTGAACAGATTGGGTGTGTCAGTGAACACTGTGGGCGTGTCTGTGGGCGTGTCAGTGAACAGAATGTGGGCGTGTCAGTGAACACTGTGGGCGTATATGTGGGCGTGTCAGTGAAAATAATGTGGGTGTGTCAGTGAACAGAATGTGGGCGTGTCAGTGGGCGTGTCAGTGAACAGACTGTGGGCGTGTCAGTGAACAGACTGTGGGCGTGTATGTGGGCGTGTCAGTGAACAGACTGGGCGTGTCAGTGGGCGTGTTAGTGAACAGACTGTGGGTGTGTATTTAGGCGTGTCAGTGAACAGATTGTGGGTGTGTATGTGGGCGTGTCAGTGAACAGAATGTGGGCGTGTCAGTGAACACTGGGCGTGTATGTGGGCGTGTCAGTGAACAGAATGTGGGCGTGTCAGTGAACACTGGGCGTGTATGTGGGCGTGTCAGTGAACAGAATGTGGGCGTGTCAGTGAACACTGGGCGTGTATGTGGGCGTGTCAGTGAACACAATGTGGGCGTGTCAGTGAACACTGGGCGTGTATGTGGGCGTGTCAGTGAACACAATGTGGGCGTGTCAGTGAACACTGGGCGTTTATGTGGGCGTGTCAGTGAACACAATGTGGGCGTGTCAGTGAACAAAATGTGGGCGTGTATGTGGGCGTTTCAGTGAACAGACTTTGGGCGTGTCTGTGGGCGTGTCAGTGAACACAATGTGGGCGTGTCAGTGAACAAAATGTGGGCGTGTATGTGGGCGTTTCAGTGAACAGACTGGGGGCGTGTCTGTGGGCGTGTCAGTGAACAGAATGTGGGTGTGTATGTGGGCGTGTCAGTGAACACAATGTGGGCGTGTCAGTGAACAAAATGTGGGCGTGTATGTGGGCGTTTCAGTGAACAAAATATGGGCGTGTATGTGGGCGTTTCAGTGAACAGACTTTGGGCGTGTCAGTGAACAGACTGGGCGTGTCAGTGGGCGTGTTAGTGAACAGACTGTGGGTGTGTATTTAGGCGTGTCAGTGAACAGATTGTGGGTGTGTATGTGGGCGTGTCAGTGAACAGAATGTGGGCGTGTCAGTGAACACTGGGCGTGTATGTGGGCGTGTCAGTGAACAGAATGTGGGCGTGTCAGTGAACACTGGGCGTGTATGTGGGCGTGTCAGTGAACAGAATGTGGGCGTGTCAGTGAACACTGGGCGTGTATGTGGGCGTGTCAGTGAACACAATGTGGGCGTGTCAGTGAACACTGGGCGTGTATGTGGGCGTGTCAGTGAACACAATGTGGGCGTGTCAGTGAACACTGGGCGTTTATGTGGGCGTGTCAGTGAACACAATGTGGGCGTGTCAGTGAACAAAATGTGGGCGTGTATGTGGGCGTTTCAGTGAACAGACTTTGGGCGTGTCTGTGGGCGTGTCAGTGAACACAATGTGGGCGTGTCAGTGAACAAAATGTGGGCGTGTATGTGGGCGTTTCAGTGAACAGACTGGGGGCGTGTCTGTGGGCGTGTCAGTGAACAGAATGTGGGTGTGTATGTGGGCGTGTCAGTGAACACAATGTGGGCGTGTCAGTGAACAAAATGTGGGCGTGTATGTGGGCGTTTCAGTGAACAAAATATGGGCGTGTATGTGGGCGTTTCAGTGAACAGACTTTGGGCGTGTCAGTGAACAGACTGGGCGTGTCATCTGAGGCTGAGACTAGTATTAGATTAACTAACTCATGAGTATCGTTTGAGAGTCCATCTACTTTTGCTGGAAGTGTGAAGAGCAGCAGTTCTGTGAAGTAAAGGGTTTAGTTCAAAAGCGATGTTAATAACACCCTTGATTAGAGAGGTTTGTAATAAGCACTCATATGTTTCTATATTGAGTGCAATGCGATGCTTTGCCTTTGAGAGATGTTATTACTGTAAGTGTCCCAATACACAAATTGCAGTTCGCTCTCTGTTTGATGCGTCTTTTTTACAGTCTATGGTCTCACCTCACGATCAGATCGCGTCATTCTGTGTGTGTGTGTTTTCTCAGATTGAGTTTTGTGTTTGCGCTCTCTGAGAGACATCTATTACACACATCATCCAGACAGAGCATCCACAGGCATTTTGGCCTCGTAGCAAAAACCCTGAAGCCTCATTAGAGCCGAATGTGGCTGCGGTCCAGTCGTGAAGAGCGAGAGAACAGCGTGAGTGTGTGTGTGAGAGAGAGAGAAGAGTCGTGAAGAGCGAGAGACCCTCCATCAGGCTCCAGGAACAGCTTGTGTGTGTGTGTGTGTGTGTGTGTGTGTGTGTGTGTGTGTGTGTGTGTGTGTGACCCTCCATCACGCTCCAGGAACAGCGTGTGTTCGTCAAACCGGCTCGAGGACGACAGGAATGTCCTGAAGCACAAACGCTCTCCAGGACATCCGAGTTTCTTCTTCCTCAGGAAATGACTGACACTTTTGTTTGTGGCCGTTGTGAAAGTGTTGATATCATAATAACACACTCTCACCGTGACGTGACACTGGCTGTAGAGAACTATGTGAACGATTGCCTTTATAATTAACTAGCCTTCAACAGTGAGAGGAAGTGACATCAGCGTGCTTGAGAGTCTTCTTCATAAACACAGATAGAGAGAGAGAGAGAGAGAGAGAGAGAGAGAGAGAGAGAGAGAGAGAGGGAGGACATCTATTTGTGAGCTGTGCCTGTTCTTTCTCTTTTTCTGGATGATCATCTTAATTTACCTTTATTTACCTGTAAAGCGCTTTGGTGGCCATTGGGTCTGTGAAAGCGCTATATAAATGCCGTCCATTTACCATTTACCATTTACTCAGTCAGAAGGCAAAATAATCATTTACCAAGAGTCCTTGGAAATTGTGTGTGTGTGTGTGTGTGTGTGTGTGTGTGTGTGTGTGTGTGTGTGTGTGTGTGTGTGAGAGAGAGACTGTGTGTGTGTGTGTGTGTGTGTGTGTGTGTGTGTGTGTGTGTGTGTGTGTGTGAGTGTGTGAGAGAGAGAGTGTGTCACTCAGCACACAGTGGCAGCAGGAATCGGCTGGAATTAAATAAAAATACAAGAACAAACACAAGCATATCCCAACATGTGTTCAGTTTACACACGAGGCTTTTCCGCTTTGACACGGTTGTGTTCAATAAAATGATTCACATATGGTAGATGTTTTGCTCTGTGATTCTCAGCGAAGCAAACAAATTCCAGCTGAATCTTTTGAGAAATTGATATTAGTTATGTTATTGGGTATCAGAGGTAGCCTGGGAAAACCCAGACAACTTCCGGCAAATTTAGATTTGCTCTGAAAGTTAGTCTGGCAAAGAGCTCATTCAAGCCCATTTCCAATCCGCCGAAATCCCGGCACCAATCAGAAGCGTTGGGGCGGGCTTTACACGATGACGACAGCGCTGGGATGTTGAAGCAGATTTTGTAGCCTACATTACAAAGATGGATGCCGCCGTCCAACATCACTCGTTCCAATCAGCTATCGCGTCTGTTTTAAGCCATTTGAACGTTTCCTTTTTGTTCAAAACCGAGCAAAGAACAACACTCGGAGATGTGTCTCCGCCGCTCTGCATACGTCATCTCCTTCATCGCTCTGATTGGGTTTAGGTCTATCCGCGACGTCCGTTGGTGACGCCCCTCTGGAAATAATTTGTCTATGACGCTTTGCCAGACCATAACTCAGTTCCAACTGAGAATGCTCTGGTTTTAACCAGGCTATATCAGAGGTGGACAAAGTACACAACTTCCTTACTGGAGTGAAAATACAGATACTGGTAAAATATTACTGTTACAAGTAAAAGTTGTAAGGACCGATTTTTACTTAAGTAAAAGTACAGAAATACTCATTTTTAAAAGTACTTAAGTATCAAAAGTAAATGTCAATGCATTGTTTTATTATTGTTGCATTGTTGTATGTAATACTTACAGTACCTTATGCCTCTGAATCTATGCATGCCTACCCTCATATCAATATCAAATGTATTTACATCACAGTTCCAGTAGTGGGATTGAATGTGAGATTGAATAAGTGCACTCAATAATGTCCACAATGGTTCCCTAAAATAGTGCCCTATTTAAAGTATTTTGGCTTTTATTATGAATATGTAGCCTTACTGTTAGAATACTAATCAGCTAGTGGAATCATAATTAGGTGTTCAAGCACGAAGTGCTGAAAACCTATTGTAATTGCTATTTGGAGAAAAAAAAAATCCCCTAAAACGCATCGTGGAGCCCAAACCGTAAGGCCTAGAGACTTGAAAGTTGGCCAGATGGTAGGACACACTTTTGGGGAAAACCTATCAGAGTATGACCCCGATTGGCCCATAGGTGGCACTACAGCAACCAAAAGTACTAAATTGCTCATAACTCCTAGCCTCAAGCTTTTTACACCACTGTGATCCTTGGCTCAAGACGGACAAAATGTATATCTCCAATTTCGATTTAGGCAAGAAAAATTTTCCGCTATGTCGATTTTTGTCCAAAACCTACTTTTGCGAACTAGTCCCTGGTTTTTCGCCCGATCGGAACCAAAACAGTCTAGGCCTATTCTCTGGACTCTCTAGATCAATAATTATCTTGAAACTTTTACAATTAGGTGGCTGTAACAGGGTCATTTAGAAAAGGGGCGTGGCAAAATACAGTCAAAAGCCTATAAATCTTAAAGAAAAACTCAGAACTTCACAAAAATTGATGAGCATATGTGAAATAACATCATTAACAAGCATGCAAAGTTTTATGGAGATCGGACCAAAGGTGGCGCTTTAACTGTCAAAAAGCTTTAAAACCATATATTTCCAATGGTAAATTGCCTGTATTGGCTGTAAATGGTCTTTTCCATCTGTTATGTCAGTGTTTGAATGTATGCTAAATAAAATGTAATGTCTTTTGATGCTTTTGTGCTTAACGGCCTTAAAGGCCTTAACTGGTTGAAGACCGCTAAATGCTGCTTGCAGCTTTAATTGTGAATGTTGCTGGAACCGCTTCATTTTGCACATATTTTGTGTTCTGTTGATAAAGAATATTGATTGAGCTGCTTTATGAGGCTTGTGTGATACAACTACATTTCCCATAATCCTCTGCGCCTGCGGCAAACTACAAACTCACAGATAATTAATCAATTATACACATAAGTGTGTTATTCCTACATTTATGCTCTAGCACTTCATTAGGATGTTAAAAATATTGAAAGAAATATAGAATTTCTCAACGCGTCCTTTTATTCTGATGAAAATCATTCCCATTAGGATCTGAAGGCAGACCATGTCCCTCTTCTCTGAATGCGTTTGTTAGGTGACACAAGAGTTGATTGATAGCTTTAAGAAATCTTAATAAAAGGAAATATTCACTTTTTACTGGTTGAAATGAACTCAACCAGCCTCAGTTTACATTACATTATGCAAATCCTCGTCCTAGAAACCGTGTCCTTCTATTGGACAGGGAAACAAATGTAAGAAATTCAGATGTTTTCTCATAGTTCTAATTTCAGCTTATCCCAGTGAATGCCGTGCCTGCGGGAGGATAATAAATATATTTGATAAACATATTAATAAAGATGGAGAGCGGTTTACACTGGCGTCATCCGTTTGTCTTCTTTAGCAAATAAACCTGCGCTCCGAGCCGGAGGTGAGTGTGTTTTCATGATCGATGACTTGTTGATTTGGATCCGCAGTAAATGTGCAGCTCTGCGGGGATCTGAACTCACTCTGACCTCGATGAAATTACACATCCGAGGAACGTTAAACCAGACCCTCCTCGTCCGCCGGATAAACTCGTTACTGACGATTCATAATTACAGACGTTTGCTTGCAGCCGCTCTAAAACATGTGCGCTGCTTATGAACTCTGATGCATCAGTGTGTGTGTGTGTGTGTGTGTGTGTGTGTGTGTGTGTGAGAGAGAGAGAGCAAGGCATTAACCTCGTTAACCAACCATCTGAAAGGGATAGTTCACCCAAAAATGAAAATTAGCCCATGATTTACTCACCCTGAAGTCATCCTAGGTGTGTATGACACTCTTCTTTCAGACGAACACATTCAGTTATATTGAAAAATGTCCTGGCTCTTCCAAGCTTTATAATGGCAGTGAATGACTGTTTCTGTTTTGAAGTCCATAAATGCACTTTTATGACGGACAGATGCAATTGTATGATGGATAGATGCACTTTTATGATGGACAGATGCACTTTTATGATGGATAGATGCACTTTTATGATGGACAGATGCACTTTTATGATGGATAGATGCACTTTTATCATGGATAGATGCACTTTTATCATGGATAGATGCACTTTTATGATGGATAGATGCACTTTTATGATGGATAGATGCACTTTTATCATGGATAGATGCACTTTTATCATGGATGGATGCACTTTTATGATGGATAGATGCACTTTAATGATGGCTAGACGCACTTTTATCATGGATGGATGCACTTTTATCATGGATGGATGCACTTTTATGATGGATAGATGCACTTTAATGATGGATGGATGCACTTTTATCATGGATGGATGCACTTTTATGATGGATAGATGCACTTTTATGATGGCTAGACGCACTTTTATCATGGATGGATGCACTTTTATCATGGATGGATGCACTTTTATGATGGATAGATGCACTTTAATGATGGATGGATGCACTTTTATCATGGATAGATGCACTTTTATGATGGATAGATGAACTTTTATGATGGATAGATGCACTTTTATGATGGACAGATGCACTTTTATGATGGATAGATGCACTTTTATGATGGATAAATGCACTTTTATGATGGCTAGACGCACTTTTATCATGGATGGATGCACTTTTATCATGGATGGATGCACTTTTATGATGGATAGATGCACTTTAATGATGGATGGATGCACTTTTATCATGGATGGATGCACTTTTATCATGGATGGATGCACTTTAATGATGGCTAGACGCACTTTTATCATGGATGGATGCACTTTTATCATGGATGGATGCACTTTTATGATGGATAGATGCACTTTAATGATGGATGGATGCACTTTTATCATGGATAGATGCACTTTTATGATGGATAGATGAACTTTTATGATGGATAGATGAACTTTTATGATGGACAGATGCACTTTTATGATGGACAGATTCACTTTATGATGGATAGATGCACTTTTATGATGGATAAATGCACTTTTATGATGGCTAGACGCACTTTTATCATGGATGGATGCACTTTTATCATGGATGGATGCACTTTTATGATGGATAGATGCACTTTAATGATGGATGGATGCACTTTTATCATGGATGGATGCACTTTTATCATGGATGGATGCACTTTTATGATGGATAGATGCACTTTAATGATGGATGGATGCACTTTTATCATGGATGGATGCACTTTTATGGACTTTAAAACAGAAACGGACATTCACTACCATAATAAAACTTGGAACAGCCAGGACATTTTTTAATATAACTGTAACTCTTATAATGTAAAATCATTTTTGGGTGAACTATGATGGATGATGAGAGGCTGTTCTCGTCGGATTGGCCCTCGTGTTCCCGTCACCACCCAAACTCCGAGCGGATAACTAGCTTCCAGATGCGGCCGCATATGGGACGCCACAAACATTAAGACCGCATCCCAATCTACATTCTTTTACTGCGCACTAAAGTGTGTGCTTGTGACGGGAAACTGCATACTTCAGCATAATTAATAAGACACTACGCCAGTTTTGGGACATACTGTTATTTTGTAAAAGTTCATCTTGATCCACAGTTTCTATCTTTTAAGATGTTTGTACACACAAATTTAATTATAAATGCTAAATTACTGGAGGGAAATCTGGCGTTCATTCGTGCATATATATAATTATTTATAATATAATATAGTGCATATAATTTGGGACACGTTAATCCAATATGACATTTTTACACACACACACACTCACACACACAATTATAAATGCAAAATAACTGGAAAAATACATCTGACACAAATAGTATGCCAATGATATTATATAGACACATAATTATATATTGACTATATATATATATAATACACATAATATATATATATATATATATATATACAGTATATAAAGTAGCCTATATATTTATACAGTATTGTTCATATATGTAATTTTATTCAAATAGCTGTAAAAATAAATGTTGCACGCAGAAATATTACAGTATGTCAATCATACATCTATAAAATTATATATAGTATAATATTGTGCATATATATACTTTGGGACACATTAATCCTAATCTTCCACACAGTACAGTAGGAATACAAGGCAATAGGGAGTCGGGTCTGTCAGATTTTCTTCTCTTCTGTTTCTCGTGGCGTCTCAGCGACTTCACAACGTCTCGATTCGCTGGGCTTGAAGAGGTTTGCGAAACCAGACAGAGGAAGTCAAACATGTGTACAACATATGTTGACTGGTCTTATAGCCAGAAGCAAGTGAGATGGTCCATCAAACCATCAGCAGAACTTCCCTTCGCATTTAAAGGCTGATGGAAATGCGTCTGTTGTTTCCATCTCAGCTCCGATGAGAACACATGCTAACCTCCCGAATGCCGTCCTGCTCCGCTGGAAAACGGCTCACGATCAGGCCTCTACGATTACAGATATTACCTGTGCATTAGGATTTATTGAAGGCAGCTGTTGCTCATATTCAGCAGGGCTGGTGGAACAGGAGCAGGTGGAGATCTGTGTTACACACACACACACACACACACAAGTGATGATGTAAAGACAGGCTGCTGACGCTTTCTGTCACGGCTAACGCAGGTTTACACGGGGAAAAGGGTCGCGGTGGACTTCCGAATTGCTAGCGGTCCTCTGGGAATAAAGGGAACGGCTTGAGAACGCATTTAGTCTGCTGATGATCCAATACAGGACTGAGGAACTGAATTCCTGATCACAATCCTGTATTGTTCATGGAGAGATATTATGATGAGACTCTTTGATGATTTTACGGTGTGTGTGTGTGTGTGTGTGTGTGTGTGTGCGTGGGGCCTGCTAAACTCTACATGTCCTTGTGGGGATTTTTTGGGGCCCCGTGAGGAAAACAGCTTATAAATCAAACTAAGTGATGGTTTTAGAAGATGTAGAAATGCAGAAAGTGTTGTGTGATGGGTAGATTTAGGGTTAGTGTGTGTGTGTGTGTGTGTGTGTGTGTGTGATGGGTAGGTTTAGTGGTTGTGTGTGTGTGTGTGTGTGTGTGTGTGTGTGTTTGTGATGGGTAGGTTTAGCGGTTGTGTGTGTGTGATGGGTAGGTTTAGGGGTAGGGCTAGTGTGTGTGTGTGTGCGTGCGTGTGTGTGTGTGACATTGTGTGTGTGTGTGTGTGTTTGTGTGTGTGTATGACCTTGTGTGTGTGACCTTGTGTGTGTGACTGTGTGTGTGTGTGTGTGTTTGTGTGTGTGTGTGACCGTGTGTGACATTGTGTGTGTGTGTGTGTGTGTGTGTGTGTTTGTGTGTGTGTATGACCTTGTTTGTGTGACCTTGTGTGTGTGACTGTGTGTGTGTGTGTGTGTGTGACCGTGTGTGAGATGGGTAGGTTAAGCGGTTGTGTGTGTGTGTGTGTGTGTGTGTGTGTGATGGGTAGGTTTAGCGGTTGTGTGTGTGTGACCGTGTGTATGTGTGTGTGTGTGTGTGTGACCTTGTGTGTGTGACTGTGAGATTGTGTGACCGTGTGTGAGATGGGTAGGTTTAGCGGTTGTGTGTGTGTGTGTGTGTGTGTGTGTGTGTGTGTGTGTGATGGGTAGGTTTAGCGGTTGTGTGTGTGTGTGTGTGTGTGTGATGGGTAGGTTTAGCGGTTGTGTGTGTGTGATGGGTAGGTTTAGCGGTTGTGTGTGTGTGTGTGTGTGTGTGATGGGTAGGTTTAGGGCTAGTGTGTGTGTGTGTGTGTGTGTGTATGTGTGTGTGTGTGTGACCTTGTGTGTGTGTGACCGTGTGCATATGTGTGTGTGTGTGTTCTCTCAGAAAGCTGTTAAGCGTGGTGGGCAATCACACCTGCAGCTTTTATCAGAAAGAATCTCTATTCTCTCCATCTCTCGGGCCGCCAGACCAGCGTAATGATCAGCCGTCAGACGGGTCTTCATTGAGTGTGTGTGTGTGTGTGTGTGTGTGTGTGGGCCGATTTCACTGAGCTGTGTAATTGTCAGGGAAATAGACCAATCAAGAGGCCGTATGGAAGGCCACGTCTCTCCCAAGCAGAACGTAGAGTCGGAGAAAGAAAGTAGAAGTGTCCAGAGTCGCTGCTGGGTTTATAATCAGCGTGTAATAAATGTTCTAAAGTTGGTTGATCCTCGTCTCTGATTACAGAGCAGCTTTTCCACCTCAAACTCTCTCCGAAACAGCTGGAGCAGAACAAACACGTGTAATTATCTTCATTTGACAATTAGCCTGCCCTCCATTCCCAGTTTTTAATTACTCCCTTCCGTATTACCGGAGCATCAAGGACTTTTCCTGTGTTTTTGAGGTCGTGGAGGTCGAGCGTCGTCTGCACAACTTCCCTGCCACACGATGGCAAATAACCCAGACAAATGTATTAAGGGAATGTTCTGGGATCAATACAAGTTACAGCATCCGTGACATCCGGTCCATTACAGCAGAAAAGCATTTCCACTTTGTAAAAACAAACAAAAATTGCATTTACAGTAATGCACTTACTGTGGACGTCGATGGGGTTTGGTATTTCACCGGGATACAAACTGGTTTGAAAGTATACACATGAGTCAACGTGATAAAATCACCTAGAAACGTTGCCAGTTTAAACTTTACGGCTCTTTTTTTATATTTAAATAATGAGTGCTTTAATAAAAATACAAATTTCTGCTTTAAATCATCCTGAATTTCTCGCCCCATAGACTTCAATATTCAGCATTTACTGTAAATGTGATTCATGCTTGCTGAAATTATTTTGAGCTACACACACCGACTGTGTTTCTTTTGAACCACAGCAATAGAATTGTATTTAAAATAGATTGTGTAAAGTCCCACTATTGCCGAGGGGTTCCTGGAAATCTGAAAATTAATGTGCAGGAGATGTGATATCAATAACAAATAAAAAACAGATTAAAACCTACAGGGACATTCCTAATATGAATAATTTTCTGAATCCTGGGGGTTCAAAAGAAATATTGCAACTCTATTTTCTCTCCTCCGGGGAAAAAAGTAATATTCATTTTCAACGATATATTTTTTTATTTCTGCAGTTCTTGGCATAATATCTATAATAGAGCATCTACCGAATATTTGTTTTGTATAACCAATCGCACGGAGCTCAAGATGAGAGAAAAAGCTTGTGGTATTATTTATTTGTGTGTGTGTATTGAAATATTATTTGTAAAATTTCAAAAGAGCACAGTCTCCTTCAATTCAGTCTGAAGTATGTCTGTGAAATGATATTTTATGGATAAGAGCAGATATATAATACATCTCTGTTGCATGCAAAATAATAATAATAAGTACTGAATGATTTTTTTATTTATTTAAACTATGGCAGTGTATGGCAGTTAACATGGTAAACACTGTAATAATATGCATTTTTATGCTACCATACACATAAGTTTTAAAGATCTTTAAAATGCATAAACGTAATTATACATGAATCATTTTTCAGCCTTGAATATTAATATCTTGACATATAAAATGTAAATATTCGAGCAAAATAAAGATACTCTATCCTCATAATAAATCTCTGTTGCATTTTACCCTGAATGCAAAAAGATAATATTATGGTACTAAAGGATTATTCATTCAGTACCGCAATATATATATATAAAAAATGCATTTACAGTAATCCATTTTATTTCCAGGAATGCATTACAGTAACAGCATAATCTACTTTTGCTGAATTTTTTTTCCAAAAACAAGCATGAATCACATTTACAGTAATAATTTACTGTATTACACTTATAATTGTGTTAGAAATTCAGGAGGATTTAAAGCAGAAATGTATGTATTTTTTCAAATAATTAATTATACACACACACACACACACACACACACACCATGGTTTTTACATTGTGCACATAAAAAAGCATGGCTTGCATACACTTAAGTTTTATGATCTTTTAAATGCATTGATACATTAATCACTTTATTATTAATTTCTTGACATATAAAATGCATTTATTATAGTTCAAATTAAAGATAACTCTGTTGCTGACAGTTGCTGAGCGATCCGATGTGTGACGTTGTTCGGCGTGTCGTGTTGATAAACTGCGGTGTGTGTTAACTGTGGGTGTGACTGACGAGTGTGTGTGTGTGTCCTCTGGGTTTACACCTCCAGAACATCAGCAGCTCCTGCAGGGCGAGAGCGGCCGCTAATGAAGCGTGCTTTAGAACAGGATTATTAACTTTGTTAATTGAGTTGATGAAATGCACGGACGCAGACTGAAATGCAAATTGAATGAGGAGATGCATCAGTGTTTTCTGCGTGCACGGGGACCATCAGTTTTGTTGTTGAACATATTTGGCCTTGACCGCTGCGCTGAGATCAGTCCAGTTTCAGTCTCTGCCCGTTTGACCCGTGATTTACGTGAGCTCTTCTGTTACAGCGAACCGTCAGAAGCACACGGCAGGCTTTAGAGGACAGACGAGTGTCAACAGCATCGGCATTCACTGCATGCTTTGAGTTCTGATTTAAGGGGAAGATAGAATTGTTTGACAAATTCAAGGATGGAGAATTTCAATTAAACATTTCCAATGGCTGTTGAATGAAGTTTTTAGTCATTCGTTCAAAGTTTAGAATATAAAGTCGAGTGTATTTACAGGTGATGCGCGAACGCAGGGGTCAGCGACCCAAAGATGGAAATAGTGTCACTTTGACAAACATCCGTTTAGAGTCAGTCAGAGGTCATTATCTTTAACGCTTACCGTTGTTGATTTTCACATACTTTGCGATGTTTGAGAGCCAAATAAGGGCCCATGATAAGCATTTCAGCGCTGAGATGACGGCAGATTTGCTTGTCATCCGTAAACACATCAGGCATGCTTTTGGACATGTTAGTCTCTTTTCTGATTAATGAGATCATTTCTTGTGTTGCACACTGGAGTTGTTTCAAAACATTTGGCATAGACGTCACAGAAGAGTTTGAAGCATCTCGGCTCATCTCAGTAAAATGCATTGGTTACACTGTAATTTAAGGTGGCGTAGTTACATAGGGTTTGGTTTAGGGTTAGTTACTTGTAATTATGCATAATTTACTGTTATTACTACATGTAGTAACGTGTAACTACGTTCATTCATCTAATCTCGAACCAAGGTTATTTTTGTTAACTAAAACTAAAACCATTTTAATCAGTTGAGACACTAAAATAAAATAATATGTAAAAAAAAACTTCTCATTTTTACATAGGCCTAGTTTAGTTTGAAGTACTAAAATAAAACTAAAAACTAAATAAACTAAGACAAATAAATAAAAAGTATAGACATATTTTAAAAATGCTGTTAGTTGACACAAAAGAAAATAAATGTTACCTGAAATAAAATAAAATGTTTAGAAATGTAACTTGTTTTATTTTAGGCAGTTGCCAAGACAACTTTAGTTGAAACAAAATAAGCAAAATAACCCTTACAGAAATACAATAAAATAAAATTATTAAAATTATTTTATTTCAGCCAATTTTCATTTAGTTTAACTTGAACTAAAATAACTAAAAATAAAAAATATTTTTTACAAATTTCATTAGCTGAAACAAAATAAACAAAATAAATGCTATCTTAGATCAAATATATAAAAATGCCAAAGTAACAACCAGTACAATTTTGCAAACTTTAACAAAAATGAAAGGTAAACCAGAAAATATCAAATTACAATCTAATTCAAAATATGAACAAAAACTACAATAGTAGTATAATAATACTAAAATAACCACTCTGAGCCATTTATGAGCACAATCTCATCTTAACTCCAATCATTTCAACACAAATAATCCATGCTTCAGTCCTAACGCCCAATTTAGTTAATTCTGTGTTTATGTTGTTAATGTGTGATGTGTTTTTAAGCATTCATGTGAATGTCACCAGTGTCAAAGAGAAATATCCACTCTGTGACAAACAGAATGGACGAATAAGTTCAACTCAACTCATCGCTGTGAAAGAAAAAGCGAATATTTCTCGGAGGAGTGTGTTCTCTAACCATGGGCGTAATTTGCGTGTGTGATGGGTGGGACTGGGACATGTCCCCACCACTTTTTGCCAGGGTTGATATTGTCCCCACCAATTTTTAAAACATCTTGTGGCACTGATGTACCAATACAACTAAATAAAACATCTCTAGTTAACTAGCAGAGCATTCATTTCGCTCGTTTGTTGAATAAGACGCGTTCTAGCGCTGAAATGTGGTGTTTTAAATCAAGCGATCAGTGGCGTGGATACACACAGTGTTTTCTTGTCTTCACTCGGACACGAAATCACAAAACAAAATGCACACAAACGTTTGCTTAATATACAACCACTGATGAACATATATAGAACCTGAAACCTCTGACACGCTTAGCAAAAGTTCTACCACTTGACCATGAAAGTACACACACACAACCCAGACAGCAACATAGCGTCGGCCCAGATCCGGCCCACATCCGGGCCGTGTGGAATCCAGGTGTGCCGGATGTGGGCCGGATCTGGGCCGACGCTATGTTGCTGTCTGGAAAAACTTCGCGGATCTATGGATTTATTCACGTCAAAATTCTCGGCACTAACAATATTAGTAGCTCTCATTTAACGACAGATTAAACCCATTATTTAAAGGTAGGGTATGGGATTTGCAAAACGGCCGGCAGATTTTGAAAATACACAACTCAAAAGGTCCTACCTTCTTTCCTCCAACGCTGGCCCTGACTCCACCCATTCGAAGAACATGGACGCGCAATCATGCACTTACTCTCGCTCTCTCTGTACTGGGGCGACTTGCACTTACTGTGACTGGGTCACGAGCTTTGAGTATGCGCACGCAGGGGACGCGCGCGAGGGGGATGGGGGAGGGGGGATGGTACGACCGTTTGATTGACGCATTTTCTGTCCAATGATTCTAGGTGGTCTTGGAAATGATTAGCCGCGTTTTCACTGCCGGGCCAGGGCCGGGCCGTGCTAGTGCGTGCCAGGGCCAGTCGCGTTTCCACTGTCACTTCCGGGGCTTGATCGGGGCTTACTCGGGGCCAACGGCCAGGATTTCTGGCCCGTCGAATACCTTGGGCCAAAGCGGGCCAGCTCAGGCTAGAGGAGTGGTTACGAACAAAGGCGGGGATTACCTGAGTCGAGAGACAGGAGCGCCGATGGATTCTGTCAGCATTAAAGACTTTTAAAATGATTTAACTCAATTTCATGTTTGAATAAGGCACTGTTTGTGATCCGATGTGGATTCTGAATCACCGTATAAGGTAGAAATATTTATACGCGATGCAAAAGACTATGTGCGCTAACCATTACCATAGTAAACATAGTAAAACGCTTGAAGATACGCAGTAAAAAAAAACATGGTGAACGCTTGAAGAAATCAGACCAATCATAAAGGCTATCACAATCATGTTTTTATTTTATCTGTCAGTAGCCTGTCTCGTCTCTTTATACCGGACTATCATAAAAAAAGCAACTTTTTTTTCAGGAGCTTCCTCTGTTTCTCTGACTGAAAATATCTGTAGCCTACTGGGAGTCGAGACTGTGCTAACGCTCCTCAGGTCGTATTTTTGGTGGCATATATTTGTAGAAATTATCATTCTTTCTAAATGTGATATATGTCCTGTAACTACCAAATAAACAGAAACAGCCTCAACTGAATAAGTATAGTGTGTCCTCTTTCTTTTTTTAAATAGACCTAACGGTAATTTATTTCTGTGTGACTAATGTGCAATTTTGACATAAATTAATTCATTATTATCAATGTATCACTTTTGATTGTAAACCTGTGGTAAAACATCGATGCTTGGGTTTTAAATATTCAAGTAAACAACAAAAATGCCAGCAAACGGCCGCTTTTATCATGTTTGTTTTGCGATGCACGCTGTTTCCAGTGATTTCTTTCTGATTCGTTTTCTGATAAAACTTCCATTTGTTGGTGAAATGATGGGTTAGTGTGACGTTGGTCCAGAGAGGCGTGTTACGGGCGTGTTTTAGTGACACGCTGTGGAGATTCTGGCCCGACAGTGGAAACGCAGGCCCGGTGCTACTGGCTCGAGGCTATTAGCCCGGCACGGCCCGTTTAAAGCCCTGGCCTAGCACTGGCCCGACAGTGGAAACGCGGCTATTGGCTGGAGTTTTTCGAGTCCCGCCCGTTCCACAGATGATTAAATTGCTTAATTTTCTTTTCAGTGCTTCTAACTCAGTGGCTGTAAGTGGGTTAGGAATAGGATTTCAAGTGATTTTGAAAAAAAATGGTCAAAAAAGAAAATCACATACCCCACCTTTAAATTGAATGGACATTGTAATGTTATTTTTCCCCCCGAAAATTGTTATTGTACATATATCTGACCTCCCCCCCCCCAACACACACACACACACGATGCCTTACCTATGTTTCACCCGTTTCAATTGAAACGGGCCCCGCCCTCCAAGGGGGCCCCAACAGACCAGCAAAATCTCATTCATTTTCTCCGTAGGATATTCATTTTCAGCCATAATGTCTAAACGATTCAAGGTAGATTGACCACGAGCTACGAGGTTGTGAAATGAAAGTTTCTGCTCCTTTAAAAGCCACAAGCTACGAAATCAACCTTGTTATTTGCAAAACACTGACATCTGATTGGTAGAACTCGCGGTTACCATGGCGACGTTTACGGCTTAAGCGATCTGAAGTATAATATCGGTAGTTTATGTATTTATACCTTTGCCTTTTTTGCCGTTAGGTTAAAATGGTATTTTGAACAGAAAAATAATTTTAAGAGGAAATGAAACTGACAAACGAAAGATATCGGACAACAAAAGAAAAGTTTTATTCAGTCTACCAAAAGTGAAGTTACCCTGCGTGAAAGGGTGAGGCTTATTCCATGATATATAATTGTATATAGTTTTAATAAATAAGGTTGGATTATTTCTATGTTGAGCTGCCTGTTCATGAAGCTGAAACTGCACGTAATAAAATAATATACCATTGATGCAAACCAACAGGAATCCTTGCTTTTTCTGCTCTTTTATGTTTTATGTAGGGCCCCATATTATTTATTGAAACGGGCCCCCAGATGCTTAAGGCCGCCACTGCACACACACACACACACACACACCTACACCTATCCCACCCACTTTTTAAAACAAAGTTCCGCCACTGGTTCTAACTCATTTGTGTCTGTGTGTGCTGCAGGTTTCAGCGTGGAGACTATCACATCGACGTGTGTATAAACGACTACCTGGACGTGTACTGTCCGCACTACGAGGACTCGATCCCCGAGGAGCGAGCCGAGCGCTATGTGCTCTACATGGTGAACTACGACGGCTACAGCACGTGTGACCACACCGCCAAGGGCTTCAAGCGCTGGGAGTGCAACCGGCCTCACTCGCTCAACGGCCCGCTCAAGTTCTCCGAGAAGTTCCAGCTCTTCACACCCTTCTCGCTGGGCTTCGAGTTCAGGCCGGGCCGGGAGTATTATTACATATGTGAGTGTGACATCACTGGACACTGAACACCATAGGCTGCATGCTTTCAAATCTGAAATCTGGCAAAAACGACCTTTAACATGAATACTTTTCACACATTACAACAACAAAAAACATGACAACATATGATTTTTAAAATCATCACTAAACATTGGAGGTCGGATAGACGTGCAGATCATGTCTATATTGGGTCTATGTCTACATCTATTCGACGTCCAAACTAGGTCCACTTTTTGGACGTCCAACCATGACCCAACTTGGACGTCATATTGACGTTCAACATTTGACCTTTGAACTGGGTCATTTTTTTTGGACGTCTATGACAGGCAGGAAATTTACATGATATCAACATTGTTGTTATCAACATGATTTATATATATGAATACAGATTATTTATAATTATTTAACATCATTTTCAAAATACTCCATTTGATTGTCTCAGCATCAGGTGATAACTGGAGACACACACACACACGTGTTATGCTGGAGCTCAAACAGTAGAGTGTATGCGCTTGCAACGCCAAGATCATGGGTTCGATTCCCAGGGAAAGCAAGAACTGATAGAAATGTAAATGTGTAATGCAATGTAAGTCACTTTGGATACAAGCGTCTGCCGAATGCATAAATGTAAATACATGGTACAGAAAACATGTCCTCCACCCCTTTGAAACATGGGACTACAGTTATAGAAGTTAAATTTGATGTTGAAAAGATGTCCACAAACGACCACATTTGGACTATAAATAGCCCTTACACGGAGGTCTCACAGACATCAACATTAGACGTGCGGTAGACGTCGAAAAAAGACGTCGTCTGGCGTTACAGAACAACCCCTTCAGTGGACCGAAATTGGACGTCCAAAAATGACATAGAAAAGACGTCACTCCGACGGCACTTGCGCAGTGGCTACACTGCAAAACAAAATTATGTGTACATATGTCTTGTTTTCCAGCTAACATATATAAACATTCATAAATCAAGGTACATTTACTGGAGAAACACAATGACCTCAGAGTTTAAGTCGATTAACACTCCGGCGCATTTTGGTGCATTTTGTGGAAATGTGGAAAATAACAGCAAAATCGACTTAAAATACTTTTTTGTCATACAGAACAAAACTGTAAACTTTGATTTGAGTACGCCCACAATAACAAGAACGCTCGATAAACAAAGCATAAACTTAATCAGATTCATCTGCTGAAATATGATCTAAATGAAGTGAGTTTGTGCTTAAAAGAAGAACAACGGAGTCAGAAAACTGATCTCATTTTCACTGAATTAAATTAAGATTATTTTTCTGACTTCATTGGCGAATATTTTTGCACGATTGGCTGCTTTCAAATCAATCATGCTGTCATGAGGTTATGCTGGCATCTTTAAGTGCGGAGAAGAATAGCTTGGGATTGTGTAGTTTTAACTAGAAAAGGAAAGTTGTCTTTGTCTTGTTTATTTCTATAGCACTGCTAAAAACAACAAGGCTGACCGAAGTGCTTTACATAAAAAGAAAAAAAGATAAAACACACATATTCTTAAATCTAACATCACAGACACCACATTTACCACATTGAATGTTGGTCTAAATTTTGTCTTTGTCTGAATGTATTATGTATGTTGCTGGTCAATTTGACCCGAATTGATTTTTGAGTTGTCCGATATAGTAGTTAACCTATCATTGTTTAGATATTTTGTGATTTCGGATCATGGAAATGCATGCAAAGTTTCAACACTCTCATGTGTTGTTGAATGTGGGTCCAAAATGTATGATTATGATATTTGTGGTCCAATTTGGCACACATATTTCATGGTTAACCCTTTATCCATCTAACCCTTGTATAAAGTTAAAATTCTTGGTATTGTTGTAATGCAGATTATATGGACCCTAATTGGACTGACTAAAAAAAAAAGACAAAAACACACAACAAAATTACTAAACCTTTAATTAAAGTGAAATCAGAAAATATATATATAAAAAAAATAATAATAATAATTTATTCAAAATATTAACAAAAAGTATAATAGTATATTATTGATAATAATCTCTCTGAGAGTTTATGAGCAGGAAATGATTTTTGCTTGTTGCTGGTCAGTTTGACCTGAATTGATTTTTGAGTTGTCTGAAATACTTGTTAACCTATCATTCTTTCTTGATATCTTGTGACCTTTTCACATTTTGGATCATGAACATGCAATGTGGTTGCAAAATTTATGATTATGATATTTGTGGTTCAGTGTGGCACACACATATATATATCTCACTATATAAAAAACTAAGAAATCTGGCAAAAACAATCTTTAACATTAATAGTTTTCACACATTACTACATCAAAAAATGTAGTAAAAAGATTTTTAAAACTGTATTTAATGGCAACTCTGCAAAACAAAATTATGTTCTTCCTCAGTATTTTTGTCTTGTTTTCCAGCACAAATATATAAACATTCATAAATCAAGCTATATTTACTGGAGAAACACAATAACTTTAGAAACAGAATGAGATTTGAAGTCTTGTTCACTCTTCTGGGGTCGACGAACGTGCCGGCGCATTTTGGTGCATTTTTTCCACACAGCAGCAAAATCGACTTAAAATACTTTATTTTTATTTGCGTACGGCCGCTCACAATAACAACAAAACGTGATTAACAAAGTATCATACTTCATTAGATTCATCTGCTGAAAAATTATCCAAATGAAGTGAGTTTGTGGATAAAAGAAGAACAAATATCTGCCAATGGAGTCAGAAATATTATATCGTTTTGTTTTCACTTTTTCTGACCCCGTTGGCCAATATTTTCACTTAACTTAGATTTTTCCGAAAACAAGACTCAAATCAAAATTAATTTACTTAAAAAGCTAAATTTAATAAGATATGTTTATTTTGCGGTGCATTTAATTTTTTTTTAATTATTAAAAAAAAATGAATATAAAATTATGAATTTTATGAACAGTTTTGTATTACTTGTTTTTTTAAAACTCTTTAACACAGAAGAAATAACACACTTATTCCGTGTGTCAAACAGCAAAGGCAACACTAACACTAAGATCACGGGTTTGATTCCCAGCAAACTGAACATGCACGAATTGATGAAAACGTACGCCATCAACGCATGCATAAATGTGTTACATGCACCAATTTTTTTTAATGCTTTTAAAATGACCGTTTTAAAGTTTGTTATGAGGGTTCCAGGATCAGATAAATGTTTCGGTTTGTTCAAGCACACAACATGAGGTCATGTTATACAGTAATACGACCAGAAATACCTGTCAACCCAGGTGTGTTTTGCATTTTGAACTCGATCGAGTTTTATGTGTTTAGGCCTGCATGTTTCAATTCAATTTCAAGCAGTTTCAACAGCCCTATTATAACTTTATTTCCCTCACTGTATGTGAGTGACAAAGCCCTTTGTACATTATAAGAAAATGCAATATTTTCTCTTGTTGAGATTCATTTTCAAGGACAGCATAAACAATCCAGGGAGGACAGAAATCAATATGAATCAATTTTTTTTTTTTTTTAAGAAAATGAAATTTGAGTGTTTCGCTGAAGGACACCTGTCTGGGTGATTCCGTGAAATCGGTGCCTTTTGCGTCCCTAACAAATAATCAGTTCTAAAGTTGGTTTAACAACAAATAAATGTGTAATTTAAAAACTTAATATTACTACAGATCATAATGCATCAATATAAGAACAAGTAAAAGCCAATAAAATATAATTTTAAATAATTAAAATCACATATTATATGCTATGGGTAAGGATTTTAGCCTGTCCCTCGCTATGGTTGTTCTTTTTCAACAGGACTTCTCATTTGTAAAATGTTGGTACAATGATCCAATTTTCACAGTTTTATATTGTCTAAAGTGTAATCTCATTGTTAAGCAATGGTTTTGACCTAAATAGATATATTTTCTTAGAAATATAAGTCATTTTATCATTGTCCCCTAATTTCATATCAGTCCTGTTACTATCACCAAAAAACCCCTATAAAATAATGGTACAAACCAGAAGTGACATCGTTTCAAGGAAGTGACATCGTTTAGATAAAGTGGATTCCACAGTGTAAGCAAGGATAGGTTTCTCTCTTCCTAATTGTCCTATTTTTCATGTTTTATCATGGTTGTTAGAGAGGGGTCGGCATACAACATCAGTCCTGTTACCATTTTTTAAAGTGTACATATAAACAATTATTTATTAATCCTAATATCACCAATATCTAGAAGAATTAACCTTTCAGATTACATACCATGTGCCTTTCTGACCTTGACCTGTTATTTAGAAATTAGCATATTAGCATCAAATCATCAGTCCTGTTACCATCAGTCCTGTTACTATCCCAGAGCAAAAGGGAGCATAGATTCTAGCCCAGCTGCATAACTCAGTCATAGATGGTGTATTTGTTATTTGCAGGGGAAAACATTCTAATGCAATTTAAGGAATAGGACAACAACTAAGGGACATAGACATTTATAAAGGTTATTTTGTGTGTTATTGAGCTAAAAGCAGCGACATATGAGCATCGACATGCTTAGTTAACATTGTTTGTTTATGCATCTGTTTTTTATTTGTATACTTATGCTCCTTACTTTTTTTATGTCTTATTTGCATAGAATTAACATCACATTTAATTTGCTATACACTTTTACAATTGTTAGTAACATGCCATTAACTGCAGCCGAGAAGCAACGGCGCTATCGCGATCATAGAGACCAGGATCCAGAGAGGATAGAACGGTATCTTCTATGGGAAAAAAAGAAGTAGGCCTATAAGAGAGACCGAGAACAAGAAAAGAAAAATAGAGGCATAGAAGAATGCAATGAGGTAGAAAAGGTGTTGAGGATAAGATGGAGAGAGCAGACCATGTTTTATATGTCCAAGGATGATTTGTTTTAATAAAGATATACGTTTTCTTCTATGATTGTATTTTTCTATATAATTCTATATTACCTCCCATATGGAAGCAGAATATCATGGCCTAATGTTCCATATAACTAGTATGGAAGTAAATAAGTTCATAACTCTTGTCCATAATGCATGCAATTAACTGGAATGACAAACAATAGGTGACTGAAGACACTCGGATATTGAGAGCTCAGTCCTGTTACTGTCATTAATTTGATATTTTAAAAGAAAAATGACATTTGACAGTCAAACAGATCTCACCATAGTAACCTGCACTATATTGCATTTTGGACAAGACCCTTTTTAAAATAAATATCTTGTCAAAGTATACATATATCTTAATTGTAATGTGATGTCGTCCCTGAAATAGGACATTTTCAGTAATCTGAATGGATATTATGATATAAAACAGAATTGTTTTAAATATGACATCGTCTGAATGAAAAGAGGGACCAAAATACTACTAATATATGTGCAAACTGTTGCATATTTGTAATTGGAATTATTATTTATAGTAACACTTCAGTCTGTAACAGGACTGAGGAAAATATCAACACATGAAATAAATAAACAGTCATAAAATAATAAATGGCATAGCTTGAGAAGGCCCAACACAATTTCCTGTCATGTTAAGATGTCTTAATTTAATGGGTACTGAAAAAAATCAGTTTAAAACAATTATATTTTTCCAATTTTTAAAGTTGAAAAGGCACCGATTTCGTGGAATGACCCGTCTACAAGGTGAGATGAAAATACAGGCAAACCTCATTAGTTTTCCCTCATAACGTTCCTGCAGGACCTTCACATCGCCAGCGTGTCTTGAGGCCTTGTTACACCGAGAGCCGTTATTATGTGCTTGACTAGCCGGTGCTGCTGAGAACGTGAAAATCATAGAGCATATCGTTCTCCTCACGAGTCCATCATCCTCCCTCTCGGTCCAGAGCGAACATCTGTGAAATGCGTTTGCCCTCTCCGACTGACTCCACGGATCTGTCTGTCCGCGCTCCAGGCTTCACATCTCGCCAGCTTTTGTCTCTCTGGTGAACATCGTAATTAATATACATCATGACAGTCATATTGAGCATAATTCCAAACAGAAAGTCAAAGCTGGAGTTGAAGTGTGAAAAGCGTCTCGCTTTTAGTTGCCATATTTCACAATGACTTCAGACGCTATTATTATCTGTGTTAAGAAAGGTGATTTCACAATAACAGGCAGTTCAAGATGTCAGCTTTCTCTGGCAGGAATATTTAAGCAAATGTTCAATTAAAAACTCCTCTCCGGTTCATCCATCAAGCTTTCATTTTGACTATAATGGAAACTGTACAATTTCATTGTAATAGTGTTTTATATCATGCTGACATCCACATTATTGCGCATTTAATAATTATATTATTCAACAAATTGATTGTGCTTGCATTCACTGAACGTTTAATTGGTCAAATCACCTTTTTTACTTGACCTTGACCTTTACGGTCAGAGAAAAAAGATTTCAAAACCTGCTGGTAGATGCAAAAAAAAAGAGAGAAGATTTTCTTTCCATTGATGGCCATTCAAAAATTACATGTTGCAAGCAACATATAAATATTATTTTTTTATGTCTGTTTTATTTTAATAATTTAATTTAATTTAATTTAATTTAATTTAATTTAATTTAATTTAATTTAATTTAATTTAATTTAAAAAAAAATATATTTAATTTAATTTAATTTATTTATTTATTTATTTATTTTATTTTTTATTTTTTTTGGCTGCGTAAAAGCATCTTTCTCCATTGATGGCCAATCAAAAATGATATTTTTTATCAACAGAGAAATTGTATAATAATAATATAATATTACAATTATAAATAATATTGTTAATATGTTGCCAGTGTTTGATTTTATTTATTTATTTATTATTAATTTTTATTTTATTTTAGGCTCAAGGCTCATCAAATTTTGAAATTATTTTGATTGGTTTGGGACTAATAGTCAAGACACGTTTATTTCTACAGAGCTTTATACAGATTGTTTCAAAGCAGCTTCACAGTAATAAAACAGTAAAATAACAGTGAACAGTGTCATTATTCAGATCAATTCAGTTCAATGTTGATTCAGTTTAGTTCTATAACTGTGTCAATGTTGCAAAGTTCATCAATTATGAAGCGCCTTGTTGGTGGACACACCAAGAGAAATCAATAACAAATACATTTCATGCAATAACGCAAAGTATAAAAACTAGTTCAATGAAATTACGTTGGATTATTTTACTGTTTTTACTGTTTACTGTATTTCTGTTTGCTGTGTATTGTAATGTTTATTAGAGTGTGGATCAATCACAGCGCACTAGTTTAGCCAATCTTGAATGTCTGTTTTCATGGACTGTTGTTGAGTGAATAATCGCACGCGCTCTTTAGAAACAGAAGCTCATTATGGTTCAGGATCAGTGTCATTACAGAAGCTTTCAGACGGTGGTGATCCGTCTCTGGAGAAGGTGACGCTCCTCTGAATCAGTCGTAAAGCCTAAAGGTGCTGCTGATAACGCCTCAGAAGAAATGCTATCGGCTCGCTGTGATTACGGCCATTTCTCTCAAACACTGACTGACATTATCACATCAGACGTCTCCAGTCTAATCGCATCAGTTCAAAGAGGACTTTTACTGGTTCTCTTAACTGATTTATAGTCTTGTGAAGTGGGCGTACACAGCTAAAATTATTTTATTACTTTAAGTTTTGTTGTTGTGGTTTTCCAGCGCAAATATCTAAACATCCTTAAATCAGTGGCTAGTTGCATAAACTTAGCCATTTTATTAAGATGGTGTCTTAACATCTAGTATGACCCACTAGCAGTTGGTCAAGGGACAGTTAGTCTTACTTTTCGGTATCAAATAAGGCCTAACTTATGACTAACTGGTAAGACTAGTCTAAGTGGTTTATGCAACCGTTCCTGGGATACATTTACTGGAGAATTCAATTCAATTCAATTCAATTCAAATTTATTTGTATAGCGCTTTTCACAATACATATTGTTTCAAAGCAGCTTTACAGAAAGTGCATTTCAGAAATGTACATAGAAGAATATAGTTAGTTAATCATCATGTATTAATTTAGGGCATAACATATCGCCGGCGTTGAGTCGTCTCTTCACAGGCGTCGAGTCGTCTCATCGCAGGCGTTGGGGCATCTGAAGTCTCCGTGAGAGGCTGGATACAAACTGGAGCTGACGAACGCTATTTACCTCGACTAGCGTCCCGAGATAACAGCAGAAAAGCAGATGGGAGATAATTAGCATAGCTGCTGTTCATAATATTAATGCAGTCGATCTGATTCAACAGTGGTATAAAAGGTAAGCATTATGTGAATGCTTGGCTGAAGAGATGCGTCTTTAATCTAGTTTTGAACTGGGAGAGCGAGTCTGAGCCACGAACAGTATCAGGTAGGCTATTCCAGAGTTTAGGAGCTAAATGTGAGAACGCCCTCCCTCCTTTAGTGGACTTAGATATCCTAGGAATGACCAGAAGCCTCGAATTTCGGGATCTTAAAGAACGCGATGGATTGTAGGGCGATAGAAGGTCCATTAAATACACAGGAGCTAAACCATTTAGGGCTTTATAGGTCAGTAGTAGTACTTTGTAATTGATACGGAACTTAATAGGTAACCAGTGCAGAGATGATAGAATCGGTGTTATATGATCATATTTTCTCGACCTAGTAAGAACTCTAGCGGCTGCATTTTGGACTAACTGTAGCTTGTTTATTGAGGATGCAGGACAACCAGCTAATAAAGCATTACAGTAATCTAGTCTTGAGGTCATGAATGCATGAACTAACTTTTCTGCATCGGAAGCAGATAGCATGTTACGTAATTTAGCAATGTTTCTAAGATGGAAAAAGGCTGTTCTTGTAACATACGAAATATGATTTTCGAAAGACAAGTTGCGGTCTAGTATAACACCCAGGTCTTTTACTGTAGAGGATAAAGTAACAGGACATCCTTCTAAATTAAAGTTGTATTGTAAGAGATTTTGTGGGTAGTTTTTTGGACCAATAAGTAATACCTCAGTTTTATCTGGATTTAGTAGCAGGAAATTACACGTCATCCAGCATTTTATATCTTTAAGACATTCTGTCAATTTAGATAAGTTAGTGTATTCATCTGGTCGTGATGAAATATATAATTGAGTGTCATCAGCATAGCAGTGGAAATTAATTCCATGTTTTCTTATAATATTACCAAGTGGCAGCATATATATTGAGAATAGCAGAGGGCCTAACACCGATCCTTGCGGCACTCCATAGTCTACTGACGTTATCTTCGATTTTTCCCCATTTAAACAGACAAAATGGTAACGGTCCGATAAGTACGATCTGAACCAGCTTAATGCCTGTCCCTGAACACCAGTGTAGTTTTGTAGTCGATCCAGGAGTATTTTATGATCTATAGTGTCGAACGCAGCGCTAAGATCGAGTAGAACTAGTATTGAGATACAGCCTTGGTCAGAAGCTAAAAGTAAATCATTTGTAATTTTAACTAGCGCAGTTTCTGTGCTATGATGCGGTCTGAATCCTGACTGAAATTTTTCGTATATCTCATTTTCTTGCAAGAAAGAACACAATTGAGCGGACACAATTTTTTCTAGTATTTTAGACATAAATGGAAGATTTGAAATGGGTCTGTAATTTGCTAAGTTATTTTGATCTAATTGCGGTTTCTTAATAAGAGGTTTTATTACTGCCAGCTTGAATATTTTTGGAACATGACCTAAAGATAAAGACGAGTTAATAATATTGAGAAGAGGCTCTTCCACTACAGGTAACACTTCTTTCAGTAGTTTAGTGGGTATTGGATCTAATAAACATGTTGTTGGTTTAGATGCAATGATAAGTTTATTTAGCTCTTCCTGTCCTACAGAAGCAAAATGACTGAAGATATGATCAAAATTAAGGGATTTTATGCTTTAAAAAAAAGAACAAATATCTGCCAGTGGGGTCAAAAATAATTTAAATTCAAAAGGGAAAACTAGATCATTTTTCTTATTCCATTGGCATATATTTGCTCTTGTCTTAAGCACAAACTCACTTCATTTTGATACATTTTTCTTTAAACAAGACTTAATATCTGGACTAGTTTTGTTTCTCCAGTAAATGTATCCTGATTTAAGAATGTTTAGATGTTTATAAAACGAGACAGAAATACTGAGAATTTTTTATTTGTAGTGTAGTGTCAAAGAAAAAGACCATTTGACTGACTTGTAAAGAAATTAATTGATTGCATGTAGCATTTAGTGGGTATATGATTATAAACAAGTAAAATAGAGTACAGTAAAAATAGATTTTTGAGTCGAACAATGAGTAGAACTAAACCGTGGGCTTAAATACAACGAACTGAACAAGAAACAGGTGCGCAAAACAATCAGTTACCATGACAACACATAGTTAATTTGTTCACCCGGGCAAACAGGAACAGGGAAAACCCAAACTAAAACACTGAAACTAAACATAACCCTTACAGTTTCTTTGTAACTGCACTTTCTGAGTGAAAATGAAGTGCTAATGCAAATTCTATTCAGTGTATGATTAAAGGCAGTTCCTCCAGAGGTTTGTGGATGTCAGATTTAATGTGAAGCAGCCTGTGTGTGTTTGAGGTGTCAGTAATGTCAGCGTGTGTGTAATACAGTCGGCAAACAAAGATAACATCAAACGCTCCTATTTCCTCATACATAAACCAGTCAGAGATTGTTGTTTAATCACATGACGAATTTGTCTGTCAGCATTAGAGTTTATTGGAAATGTGGATGTACGGACAAATTGCCGCTTGCGAGATGAAAACGCCCCAGTCATGTGTGTTCTTTCAGCGGGGTCAGAGGTCATCTGGAGCTCTTGTGTTCTTCTGCTGTTATCCACTCGGGCAGGTTAATCGACACACGAGGTCAAATCAAACCCAGGGTGTAATTCATCATGCTTTTGTCTGTCAGCTCTCTCGGCGTTTGAAGAGTAAGGGAAGGATTTCTTATCTCGGACACTGCGAAAATTACTTTCTTCCTCAGTGTTTCTGTCTTGTTTTCCAGCACAAACATCTAAACATGATTAAATCCAGATGCATTTTCTGGAGAAGCAAAATGACATATTTAAGGGTCGTTCACACCAATACGGAAGCGTATTGCATTCACTTGAAGAAAAAAATCTACTTGTTTTTCTGAATTAACGTGTTAATTATCTCAGAATTACAAGATAATTTTTCATGGGGAAAAAAGTTTTTGCTCTGTTTTTCTGAATTTCTGAGTTTTTGAGATAATCAAGTCATTAATTCAGAAAAACTGAGCAAAAACTTTTTTTCCATAAAAAATTATCTCGTAATTCTGAGATAATTAACTCGTTAATTCAGAAATACTGAGCAAAAACTTTTTTTCCATAAAAAAATATCTCGTAATTCTGAGATAATTAACTCGTTAATTCAGAAAAACAGAGCAAAAACTTTTTTCCATGAAAAATTATCTTGTAATTCTGAGATAATTAACTGGTTAATTCAGAAAAACAGAGCAAAAACTTTTTTCCATGAAAAATTATCTTGTAATTCTGAGATAATTAACTCGTTAATTCAGAAAAACAGAGCAAAAACTTTTTTCCATGAAAAATTATCTTGTAATTCTGAGATAATTAACTCGTTAATTCAGAAAAACAGAGCAAAAACTTTTTTTCCATGAAAAATGATCTCGTAATTCTGAGATAATTAACTCGTTAATTCAGAAAAACAGAGCAAAAACTTTTTTCCATGAAAAAATATCTCACAATTCTGAGATAATTAAGTCGTTAATTCAGAAAAACAGAGCAAAAACTTTTTTCCATGAAAAATTATCTTGTAATTCTGAGATAATTTACTCGTTAATTCAGAAAAACAGAGCAAAAACTTTTTTCCATGAAAAATTATCTTGTAATTCTGAGATAATTAACTCGTTAATTCAGAAAAACTGAGCAAAAACTTTTTTTCCATGAAAAATGATCTCGTAATTCTGAGATAATTAACTCGTTAATTCAGAAAAACAGAGCAAAAACTTTTTTCCATGAAAAAATATCTCACAATTCTGAGATAATTAACTCGTTAATTCAGAAAAACAGAGCAAAAACTTTTTTTCCATGAAAAATTATCTCGTAATTCTGAGATAATTAACTCGTTAATTCAGAAAAACAGAGCAAAAACTTTTTTCCATGAAAAATTATCTTGTAATTCTGAGATAATTAACTCGTTAATTCAGAAAAACAGAGCAAAAACTTTTTTCAATGAAAAATTATCCTGTAATTCTGAGATAATTAACTCGTTAATTCAGAAAAACAGAGCAAAAACTTTTTTCAATGAAAAATTATCCTGTAATTCTGAGATAATTAACTCATTAATTCAGAAAAACAGAGCAAAAACTTTTTTCCCATGAAAAATTATCTTGTAATTCTGAGATAATTAACTCGTTAATTCAGAAAAACAGAGTAGATTTTTTTTCAAGTGAATGCAATACGCTTCCGTACACCAAGAATGATAACTATAACAATAACTATATTAGCATCCACACCAGTGCACAATTTTTTTCAGGTTATTGTAAGCGCGCCACAGTTTTGTCGTCTGTCGCTTTAAATGCTCGAGCTCTTTAAAGCAGGATGGATTCTGATTGGCTGTCAGTGTTTTTAATATTCATAAGCTGGATGTTTCATGTGTCGTTATCGTTATAGTTTTGCTGTGGACTCTGCTATTCTTTTACATTAAGAATGATTTTCAAAACTATATTATAGTTATCGTCCTTTGAACTGTGAACGAGCCTTAAGTCTTGTTTTCTGAAAAAAATATTAAAATTAAGCTCATTTATGCTTAAAACAAGAACAAATATCTGCTAATAATATTAATAATATTGTTTTCACTTTGAATTAAGATATTTGTTCTTCTTTAAAGCACAAATTCACTTCATTTTGATACATTTTCCAGTCTTAATATCATCAAGTAATTTTGCTTCTCCAGTAAATGTCTCTTGATTTAAGAATATTTCGATATTTGTGCTGGAAAACGAGACAGAAACACTGAGGAAGAACATCACAAACGCTATTCAGTGATGTTCACATCTGCAGTGTATTGAGCTGAATACAGTATGAGCTGTGTGAGTGTGTGTCTCTCAGGTCAAAGGTCAGGGCACGGGTCAGCTGACCCCCCACTGCGAAACGCTTGCGACAGCATCTTTTTCTAATATTGTGAATTTAAGGATGGATTTTAATCTCTTAAGGTCTCCAAATCCAATATTACACGAGAGATTCAGTGGATGAGAGGAGAATGAATCACGTTTTGTGTCTGACGCGAGTGGAATTGGAAAATCTGGATGTGGTTTGGAGACTCGGGAAAAGCACGGGGGGTTTATGATCTCACGTACACTTATTAAATCAGGGTTTACCTTCCCTGTGACCGTCTATCGACTGCTGGAGGTTTGATAGATGCTGTAAGTGACGCGGTCGGTGCCTTTCAGAAGTAAATGCTAAATTCCTGACTTTACAACATTAATCAGGATGCAGAATAAGGAAGATCAATTAAAATCGACATATCAACAAATTCAACTGAAACTGTTAAATTAATGAAAATTTTAACTGTTTAAAAGTGAATATATTATACTGAAAAATAGATTGTTGTATAGCCTACACTATTTTTCTTAACGAGCAAGGATGCATAAATTGATCAAAAGTGACAGTAAAGACATTTATAAATGTTACAAAAGATTCTTTTTGAAATAAAAGCTGAAAATGTCTATTTATCAAAGAATCCTGAAGAATAAAATGTATCAGTTTCCACAAAAATATGAACTGTTTTCAACATTGATAATAATCATAAATGTTTCTTGAGCATCAGATCCTCATATTAGAGTGATTTCTGAAGGATCATGTGACACTGAAGACTGGAGTAATGATGCTGAAAATCACAGGAATAAATTATACTTTATTATATATTCACATAGAAAACAGCTGATTTACATTATAATAATATTTCACTATTTTTACTGTATTTTTACTACATCTTGTATGCTGCGGCCCAATTCAATTTAGACTCACGCATTCCTAAATGCTGTATTTCGCCTGACCCTGGTTGTCATGTTAACGATGATCAGTTTAATGAGTGTCATGTATTGAGTTTATGATATTTCTGTGCATGAGCTGAGACACGCGCCTCACTTCTCCTCCAAACTCCTGTGTTTCGTCCGTTCTCCTGCCGTGTGAACGAGCGCATCGCCATTATCGGGCCTTTCATGCGTGGAACCTTTTCCTTCTCTTTGTTTTGTTCCGTCTGATCCTCTGGGTCGCAACACTTCCCGCTGTTTTCCTCTTCCTGTGTGTGTGTGTGTGTGTGTGTGTGTGTGTGTGTGACTGTAACATTCGGTGGCAAACGGCCCGGACCTGCCAGACACCATGTTACACTTACTGAGAGACACTGCCAAAGAGCGTCTGTGAGCAGATCATCTCACACACACACACACACACTAACACACTAACACACACACACACACACACACACACACACACACACACACACACACTCACTCACACACACTTACAAATACACACAAACACACTAACACACACGCACGCACGCACTCACGCACACTCACTCACACACACATACACACACACACACTCACTCTCACTCTCACACACACACACACATACACAAACACACACACACACACACACACACGCACTCACACACACTCACTCACACACACTTACAAATACACACAAACACACTAACACACACACACGCACGCACTCACTCACACACACATACACACACACACACACACACACTCACTCTCACACACACACACACTTACAAACACACGCACGCATAAACTCAAGTACATTAGTAAATGTCTGAGGTCCTATTATAATCATTCTTTCTTGACCATCTTTCTCAATTGATGGCTATTCAAACACATCTGTGTATTCTGAATGAAAAAAACAACAACATATACAGTATATATTTATAATATTTTATTATATTGGAGAAGAAGTTCTTGGAAGCTCCTAAAATTGTGAAATTCATGTGTTTTATTGTTGTAATGACGAGAGTCTCTGGTGTCTTGTTGAAATTAAAAGCACATTAAATCACAATGTGTTCTCTCTAGATAACAGTGCAATTGGCAGAAATTAGATTGTGTGTGTGTGTGTGTGTGTGTGTGTACCTACTTAACTATATTTTGGGGACAAATTTGTACCCAGAAGTGACCAACAGTTTGTACAGTATAAAAACAATTACGTATATGGAATGTCCTCATTTAGATAGCGTGTGTGTGTGCGTGTGTGTGTGTTTGCGTGCTCATACATAATGTGTTATATTTTTTCACACACATACACACACACACACACCTTCATTCGGCGTCTCATGTTTCAGACAGTATCTCAATGACTAGATTAGTATCGTTCTGATTCATGTCGGTTGTGCAAAACTCACTGCTATACACTAGGGATTATCTGTGGTTGTCAGGGTTTTGCTGTGCAGTTGCTAGGGTGTTATGTTTGGTTGCCAGGGTGTTGCTGTTTGATTCTGGTGGTTGCAAGGATGTTCTTTGTGGTTGCTGTATTGTGGTTGCTAGGATGTTCTTTGTGGTTGCTGGGGTTTTTGTGTGGTTGCTAGGGTGTTCTGGTTGGTTGCAAGGATGTTGCTATGTGGTTCCTGGAGTATTTTGTGGTTGCCATGGTGTTGCCACAACATGTGGTTAGGGTATTCTGTGTTGCTATGCAGCTGCTTGGGTGTTCTGTGTGGTTGCCATAGTCAAATACAGATTGTTTCAAAGCAGCTTTACAGTGATAACAGGATTTGATTTGTTTTGGCTGTACAGCAGATCTAGAAAAAACTTGTCCAGTTCAAGTATGTTTTTGATTGATTAGTTCCCGTTGTAAAAATCGTTAGTTAATAACTTGGAGCGTTGCTATGCAGTTGCTAGGGTGGTTGCCAGACTGTTGCTATTTAGTTGTTAGGTTGTTCAGGTGGTTGCAAGGATGTTATCTGCAGTTGTCAGGGTTTTACTTTTTGGTTGCTGAGGGTTATGTGCGGTTGCTAGGGTGTTCTGGTTGGTTCCCAGGTTGTTGCTATGTGGTTAATAGAGTGTTCTGTATGGTTGCCAGGGTGTTGCTATGTGGTTCCTACAGTGTTTTGTAGTTGCCAGGGTGTTACTAACAGGTGGTTGCTAGGGTATTCTGTGTGGTTGCCAGGGTGTTGCTAACAGGTGGTTGGTAGGGTATTCTGTGTGGTTGCCAGGGTGTTGCTAACAGGT
>JARWKJ010000017.1:1962201-2002201 GCA_029959095.1 Rhinichthys osculus
TATTGACCGTTGCATAGCTCAGATATTTTGGTCTTTGGAGAATGTGAGATGTTTGAGTTCATATTGAGATCTTTAGCATCTTGGCTGATTTAAGCACAATTTGAGACATTGTTGAGATCTCAGATTATTTTTCTCAGGAGAAACGTTTGGTCACTACAGAGCCCCTAAAGGGTCAAGATGATGGTATATTAAAAAAAAAAATGAGATTGGAGGAAAAATTGTTTTTGCATTCACACTTTTGCATACGCTCACAAAATGTTTGCGTTCCCAAAAATGAGAAAAAAATTGTGATGGAAATAATACGAGGTGGGAGGAAAAACTATATTTCAATGACTACGTTTACATGCAGCCAATATTCGGGTTATGGTCGGGTTAAGGTCACTATTCGGGTTTCTGAAACATTAGGAATAACCCGTTTACATGCGTGAGCAGAGAGAGTTTCTCCTGTTTACATGGAATTGGAATATCCCGACGTAAACGGCGACGCACGGTTAGCGTCTGGACGTACGGACAACGCAATATGCGTCATTTCCGATTCTTCTTCCTCTATCCAAAGACAACAACAACAGTAGCACGCGGATAATGAATAGTTCGGGGCAGATAGCGATCGCCTTTGTTTGCGCTTTGGTGCTGGTACTGACCCACCAGCAGCACTTGACACTACTGTGCCTCATGGTCTTCATTAATAGAAGGAGAGAAAGTGAGCAAGATATGGGAAATGTAGCTGGAGCTGTGCCACACTTATCCACGATACCCGTTACCACCGCTGTGCTGCGTCTCGCCATGTTTACTTCCGGTATACTACACGCGGGTTTTTGTATGCGTCGAGAATTTAAGTTCCTCTACTCAAAAGACCAAGATTCCTTGCGAATAGAACATGCGCAGAACACAAATCTATGTTCCTTTTGATGGGGATATGCCGATACACGTTTACATGACCAAAAATTCGGGTTAGAAAAGGGGTACCCCAGGTATAATATCCCGGTTTTTAAAATCCGGGATATGAGCATATTCGGGGTTTTGCCGGTGTTTACATAGCCGTGCGCGACCGGGTTATTGCTAATATCCCGGTTTTGAACGGGTTATTGGCTGCATGTAAACGTAGTCAGTGTTTTTGTGAGCAAATGCAAAAGCTTTACAAGCGAACGTGGACGTTTTGTAAGCGAACGCAAACATTTTGCAAAAGAATGCAAAGTTTTTCAGGGGAATGCAACACTGACTACGTTTACATGCAGCCAATAACCCGTTCAAAACCGGGATATTAGCAATAACCCAGTCGCGCACGGCCATGTAAACACCTGCAAAAACCCGAATATGCTCATATCCCGGATTTTAAAAACCGGGATATTATACCTGGGGTACCCCTTTCTAACCCGAATTTTTGGTCATGTAAACCATAGATATCCATGGATATCTATGATGTAAACGCACATCGGCATATCCCCATAGTAATTTGTGTTCTGCGCATGTTCTATTCGCAAGGAATCTTGGTCTTTTGAGTAAAGGAACTTCTCGGCGCATACAAAAACCCGCGTGTAGTATACCGGAAGTAAACATGGCAAGACGCAGCACAGCATACTTTTGGAGCGAGGTCAGTACCAGCACCAAAGCGCAAACAAAGGCGATCGCTATCTGCCCCGAACTAATCATTATCCGCGTGCTGCTGCTGTTGTTGTCGTCTTTGGATACAGGAAGAAAAATCGGAAATGACGCATATTGCGTCTTAAGGTTGTCCGTGCGTCGCCGTTTACAGCGGGATATTGCAATTCCATGTATACAGGAGAAACTCTTTCTGCTCACGCATGTAAACGGGTTATTCCTAATGTTTCAGAAACCCGAAAAGTGACCTTAACCCGAAAATTGGCTGCATGTAAACGTAGTCAGTGTTACAAGAGAACGCGAAAAATGTGTGAGCAAACGCAACGTTTCTTCGGGGAACACGATACTTTTCTGAGCGAAAACAAAAGATTTGCGAGCAAGTGCAAAGATTCTCAAAGAACACAAAACGTTAGCAATCAAGCAAATGCAAAGGCTTTTTGTGTGAACTCAAAAGGTTTGCAAACAAGTGAAACATTTCCGCATTTCATGTTTTGAAAGCAAACGGCAAAAAGCATTGAAATATAATGTTTCCTCTCATCTCATATTTGATTATCCCACATCACCATGTCCTCCGTAACATACTTCAGTCTGATCTCCATTTCATTCGGTTTCCGTCTAGGAGAAACAGTTGAGAAAATGAGGAGGATCTTATATGTGATTTTTCCTTTCCCACTTGACCTTTAAATGCAGCATTCAAGAAACACATGTTTGGCTAAAAATAACCTGGAGATGAAGTCAGTCTATAATTTCAGCTCTTTTGAGTTCAGTCTGGTGTATTTGTGCTCATAACTCTCGAGTCCCGAACCGGCTGATAAACCATCAGACTGACTATGAGTGACAGAAAACCACAAATGACAGCGTGACGTTGCTTTCTTCACCCCGCAGGCGCCGTGCGTGCGTGCGTGCGTTTGTGTGTGTGTGTGTGTGTGTGTGTGTGTGTGTACACACCCTTTAGATTCCTCACGAACGGGCCAATTTCCTCTTTCAGACCACAAAATACACCCGCAAGCCTCAGCTCAGTGTGTGTGTGTGTGTGTGTAGCACCAGACTAAGAAGATATCTTCCTCTTGTTAGGCGTGTGTGTGTGTGTGTGTGTGTGTGTGTGTGTGTGTACTCACCCCTGCTTATCTGTTCTTTGTGTTTTACAGCATCCATGATCACAGAAACCGGGAGAAGGTCGTGTCTCAAGCTGAAAGTGTTTGTGAGACCACCAAGTAAGTGTCATTGATTATAAAACACACACTCACTCACACACACACACACACGGATGATTCTGTCAGAGCTTCTTTCACACTTTAATGGACATTAATGGCGGGTGAATGCTTCTGAGTGATGTCACGGGCTCTCCTTTGATTGGCAGGTGGGTTGGGCTGCTGATTTATCACTAACATGACTGGCTTACAGTATCTTTTTCATTTCTTCTGTTTTTGTAGATGGCTGCGAGAAAACCATAGGCGTTCATGACCGCGTTTTTGTCGATGACAAAGTAGACAATGCATTAGAACCAAGAGGTCAGTATGGCTTGAAATCACCTTGGCTTTGTTCAGTCTGTGTCTCTGTCCTTTAATTCCTCTAATCACTCTGTGCATGTGTGTGTGTTGTTGCTTTAATGTACCTTTACGTTCAGGATTTGAGTTGCGCCTGCGGCTTCTCTGACACTTCAAACCACAAAGACTGCTTTATTTATTTATGCATGAGGTACACATCGTATTAATAATGCATTCTCTTGTAATAGCTGAGGGCCGCCTGTCAACATCACCATGTGAACATGCAATTAAGTGACCAGAAATTAGCCATGTGACCTTTCAGTGAGACAAAAGCTTCAGTCAGTCAGTGTCTATCATGCCTTCCAGCTGAAATGCATGAATTATATTTACACAATGCGTGAGTATATTCATGCATGTTGGCTGTGGTGAGAATCAAGATACAAAACTCAGATATCCACAATGTTTTTGTGCCAAATTAGTGTTTGGCTCTCTAAGGAGTCACATGGAACGATGCCAAGCTTGCTTTGGCTTCTGCTTGATAAAACCCATTACATCCGAACACATGGCACTTACTAGCATATGCACGACTATCGCCTCGTAATATTTATTGCCATTACTGTCACGGTAGCCATGACTTTCATGGTGACATGATCAAACATTGGGTCTGCATTCAAATTCAAGATGTGATGAAATAGACAGAGAGAAAAAGAACATAGTTTACTATCGGCATACACTTTACGTTGTAGTGTAAAGGCCCAACCGTGGACTGGAGTTGAAAATTAGCAATAGCTATAAACTCTTTTTGCATAGCATCAGTTACAGACTTGTTTTGTACTATGTTTAATTGCAATGTCCATGTGAAATCAATGAATAAAATAAAATAAAACTCTTAACAGCCGGATGTGACACGAAGTGACTGTTTAATTGCCTAATTACAAGCTGTTTAATTGTGAATACGCCCACAACTGTACCAAATGCAGTCATAAAAATTAAATACCGAATTTGGCAAAATTTGAAGAAAAAAATCAAAATAAGGCCTGTAAACTTAAATCTATGGAAGCTTGTTTCCGCCACTGAATATTTTTTTTTTTTAAATGCGACTTTTTATCTCACAATTGCGAGATATGAAGTCAGAATTGTGAGAAATAAAGTCGCAATTGCGAGATATAAAGTCGCAATTCTGAGAAATAAAGTCGCAATTGCGAGATATAAAGTCGCAATTCAGAGAAATAAAGTCACAATTGCGAGATATAAAGTCAGAATTGCGTGATATAAAGTCGCTGACTTTTTCTCACAATTGCGAGTTTACATCTCGCAATTCTGACTTTATAACATGCAATTCTGACTTTATATCACGCAATTCTGACTTTATATCACGCAATTCTGACTTTATATCACACAATTACAACTTTATATCACGCAATTCTGACTTTATATCACGCAATTCTGACTTTATATCACACAATTACAACTTTATATCACGCAATTCTGACTTTATATCACGCAATTCTGACTTTATATCTCGCAATTCTGACTTTATAACATGCAATTCTGACTTTATATCACGCAATTCTGACTTTATATCACGCAATTCTGACTTTATATCACACAATTACAACTTTATATCACGCAATTCTGACTTTATATCACGCAATTCTGACTTTATATCACGCAATTCTGACTTTATAACACGCAATTGCAACTTTATTTCACGCAATTCTGACTTTATATTTATCAATTCTGACTTTATAACACGCAATTGCGACTTTATATCAATCAATTCTGACTTTATATCTTGCAATTCTGACTTTATAACACGCAATTGCGACTTTATTTTGCGCAATTCTGACTTTATATCACGCAATTCTGACTTTATATCTCGCAATTCTGACTTTATATCTCGCAATTCTGACTTTATATCACGCAATTCTGACTTTATATCTCGCAATTCTGAGAAATAAAGTCAGAATTGCGAGATGTAAACTCGCAATTGTGCGAAAAAAAGAGTCAGAATTGTGAGATAAAAAGTCACAATTACTTTTTTTATTTTTCATTCTGTGGCAGAAACAAGCTTCCATATAAATCACAATATGGACTAGTGTCTTTAATATTAAAGTGTAAAACGACTAGTAGTCTTCTCTATAATTAATATGTCTAGTTTAGATGTTAAGTGAATGATAAGCGCAGTTTACTGAAGCACTTTCACCATTTCATTTGAGAAAACTACCGTCAGATACTCACACACACTCAAAGGTATGGAAGCTTGTTTCCGCCACAGAATAAAACATTTAAAAAAACAATTGCGACTTTTTATCTCACAGTTGCGAGTTTACATCTCGCAATTCTGACTTTATGACTTTATATCACGCAATTCTTAGAAAAAAAATCTAAATTGCGAGATGTAAACTCGCAGTAGTGAGAAAAAAAGTCAGAATTGTGAGATAAAACTAACCCTAGATAAATTGAGATGAATTACCCTTTTTATTTTTTATTCTCTGGCAGAATCTTCACGACAACGCATCAAAATAAAAGTTGTTTAACTTGATTATGTCCACTTTTCCACTTTTAACTTCGGTCGTGCTGCACTTTGTTCGCGCAAAAATGAAATGAATTGTTTAGATTTCATTTGATTACATTTTAAAAGATTGATTAAATTGTTTAATCAATTACTCAAAGATTGATTAAAGATTTATGCATTTATTTGTCTACCACCTTTTTTATTAAATCATAAAACACAGAATTATTAAAACACAACACAGACTTTCTTAAAAAAAAAAATAGTTCATAGCTCACTATTATCGTTACAATTTGAATAAATTATTAAAATTGTTGAAGTTTTATCAATTAAATTGATTAGACGTCCTTTTTGATTATTAACTACTAAAATGGAATATGGAAAAATTAAACAGAATTTGGAGGCAAATAAAACATACAGAAAATGCTCGACAATTTTAATGGAAATGTCTGTAGACTTTGAACACAGAAAACAAAGTCCGTATCCAATCAAAAACTTTTCAAATGCATTATATCAATTAACACCAGTGTAGATTAACCCAGTATTGTTTTATCGTGCCGTTTCACCTTGCAAACACACACACACACACACACACACACACACACACACACACACACACACACACACACACACACACACACACACACACACACACACAGTGTCATGGTGGAGGCATTAATTTATTAGTCCAGATTCCCACTGAGAGGCTGAAGGTGTCTGTCTGTTCGCCTGAATGAGCCAGCAAACTATTCTGTCCTCCCAAGCATATTTATCTGTCTCTTTTAGCGTCACACCTGTCTGTTTCCACACTGACGTCCTCAGACTCCACTGAGACCATGTGCTTTCCAAAGCCATATCACGCTCACTGATGATAACCGCAGTCTGTGTGTCTACACCAATAAACGTGGAGAAATGCACCGACTCAAACAGCCTTGCCTGCATTATTACTGAGGCTTCCAACAAGCAGATTCTGGGTTACGTTCAGACTGCATGGCACCATCATTGAGATATTATTATAGTTTGTGTTAATATTTTGAAATTTATGTTTATATTGTATGTTGTTTATTTAATTTGAAAGTTTTAGTATTTTTGTTGTCCTTTTTTTTTCTTCAATTTTATTATTTTCGCTTTTTTTGTTTTTTTTGGCAATGATCTGGAATACAATACGTTTAGTTTATTTTTCCACCTATGTTGTAAGAGGTTGCTGTTTGGTTGATCTCACAACAGGAGACCAAAGTTCACTGTCAGGACAATATCTAACACACACAATATCTGGCGTTGATTGGTAATAAGTAACCAAAATTCAATGTCTTCCAAATGCTAACATCATTTCGATGTCAAACACCAACATTTAGTCATGAGTAAGGTAAACAAAACTCAATGGGTCTCATTCATGAAACACGAGCAGAACGAATTTTTGTGTAAATCGTGTGTAAAGTGGTAAATTTTCGGATTCATTCAAATGTTTGTATTTTCCAAATGTTAGTTGGTACGAAAGAAATCTACACCTGCTCCCAGCCACACGTAAATAGTGAGTTTAACATCCGAACGTTTTGCTCATTAATAACTAAGGCTGCATTTTAATCGGGTACATATTTACACAGCATTTTGAAAAAATATTATATATAGTAATTACATACGGTTTTTCTTTTTACTTCTGGGACTGTTTTATTAGCAGATGAAACTCCAGTAACTGCATCTGTAATATGCTGCCAAGCTTGCTTTTCTTTAGGACCTGATACGCCACTATGTACACTTGAAAATAAAATGTGGTGTTTTGAATGAACTTCTGATAATAAAACTTCGATTTCTGCATCTGAGAAATTTTTCTTTTTCATTCGCTTTTGAGAAAACATGTTGAAATCCTTCGTTTGGTGTCATAATATGACGCCCATATATAGTTGTCAGTCGGATATATGGGCGGGATTTATGGTAATTGAGAATGAGCGTGCACGCGCGTCCCATTTACGACTGATTGGAATTCATTAACACACACACACATTTCACTATCACATCTGACGTTTACGAAGTATTTGTGAATCAGGAGAAGAGTTTTCGGGAAGATCACTCTCATATTTACTCGTATATTTACGAATGAGACCCAATGTCTGTTAAATGTCATAATGTTAATGTTCACACAGTGTTCAATTTATAACACCATTACACTTACATTTTGTTGGTTTTAAGTTGTGGCGTTAAGAGTTCAACGACTATCCAAGGATGGAGGCTTGACATCATCCCGATTTCCATTTTCAATCAAAATTTGACATCTGTCTAACATCTTTCTGACGCCCAGTGCCTGTTGCATTTATATTTAATTTTATTTCAGTGAAAGTCCGTTTTATTTTAATGACGGAAATGTTTTTTTTTATTATGGTTTTGGTTTAAGTTAAGGCAAGACACCACATGTGAATAAGGTAAAAAAAAAATAAAAAACATATAAAAATAGATATTACCACACTTCCCCAGTTGATTGATAACATTAAAAAAATTGCAATTATTTTTGTATTGCAAGTTTTCTGAAATGTTATATTAAAATGTGCAAAGTATGCATGGTCTAATTAAATATGCACTAATTTGCATAGATTTCCAGAATGTTAATTCTGAACATTGGTTAAAGAATTCTAGTTTGATTTTGTTGATTAGAGTTACCTTAACTGTAACCGTCCCGTATACGGGACGCCTAACTTTACTTTTTTCTATATTACTATTAAATCCTAATCTAATTATGACAAACTATATATGGTTGGAAAGGTCTAAGACTCCTAAATAGATATTTGACTGCTGTTTTTTGCTACAAATTATGTAGGAAGAGAAACCGATGAATTTTTGACAAGAGTGCACCTCAAAAAAATCTGCGTCATAACAGGAGTTCTGACCTTTGTCACAAAAAAGTTGACGCACACACCTTTAATAATTGAAACTTTGGTTTTCATGCTAAAAGTTCATAATAAAACATATAATCTAGTATTTTTCAATAAAAAATTATAATATAATATTATCCTTTAAAAAGTATAATATATATATATTATCCTCTAAAATATAATATTATCTTTTTTTATCGCCTTTTTTTATTACATCACGTATTTTAGTAGTTATCATAAATTAGGTATCATTTGAAAGCTTACAAACTCAGAATTCATCCTGTGAAAACCGTTTTGAAATTGAACGTTGCGTTACCATAGAAACGGTATTCTAAATTATTTTATCAGGCTCCTCCCCTTTTGGGCATCATTATATTTCATAATTTATGATCAAAACCTTTTCTAATCCTGACAAAACACATATTGTCAGAAAGGTCTTAGTCTCAAGGTTCCAAATTTTGTGACAGAATTGATATTTGGACAGAAATGTATTAATTTGTTAAGGCAGAATGTATACAACTAAATTCAATGGAATGTATGTCACCCGGTGGCTATTTCTGGTATTATGCCTAAACAAAATCTCATGGGAACTTCAATTTTTGTGATATCAACTTCAAATTTGGAACACAACTTGGTTAGATATATGGCTTTGATTTTGTAGTAATTTTAGAGTAAAAAATATTTTGTAAAATATATATTTTTTATAAAATAAAAAATATATAGTACAGTATATTTGATTTACTGTAAATTTAAACTTCCATAACTTTTTCATACTTTCATTTTTTTAAGTGTTTTCAGCAATAATCTGCTGAGTGTTTCCTTTAAAACAAGACCAAACTTGGGTCTATATTTCAAAGCATTCTTGAATTACAACCATTTAAGTTTGAATAGTGCATTTTAACCCCCCCATTCTCAAAAAGGGGGGTGACAGCGAAGGGGTTAAAGTTTTATTGATTTGTCTTTTGATCACCATGTTTTATAGGAATGAAATGTTGTATAAAATCAGGTGAATGCCATATGAACAAACACATCTGTAAAAACGTTCAGTTTTGGTCCATGCGAGTGCTGCTAAAATTGAGAAAAAAACTCATTTTGAGACCATGGCTTTTAAAGTGCACTGTATTTGAAACCTACAGACACAAATAGATAAAGTGCAATAAAATAAACACTTGATTCTGCATTTCTGGATAGTTTCTTTCCACTAACCCTGACATGCAGCATCTGAGTTGATCAAATGTTCTCCATCTCCTCGTTTCTAGACGACACCAGTCACGAGGCCGAACCGTCCCGGAGTGACGTGTCGACTTCAGGCCTGCGACACCAGACATCACGCCCCCTCCTGGCCCTCCTGGTGCTGTGCATCTCTGTGTTCCTCACCTTATAGCCCCTCACCTGACCCTGAATCAGCCCTGCAGAAACACAACACAGCAGACCGAGGGCTTGGAGATCCACCAGGAACACTTCTGCTCTGCTTTTCTTTTGTTTTCCAAATATTTAAGTGGTCTTTCGCTGTCTTTTATTAGGAAAAGTCGGTTAGCCGTGCAAAGAAGAAATGCAGATCACATGTTTAACCAACCGACCAATCAACTTTGACGGCCGCTCACGGGGGATTGGCTGCTGGGAGGAAGGGGGCGGAGTCTGAGATCCAGAGAGCGTTTTATTTTGTCGGTAATTAGAGCAAGTGTTAAGAAACGCCGAACACCCTGTGAGAATCGTTCGAGTTGAAGGTGTCACATTTATAAACATCAAACCTTAACCGAGTTCACCGGCTCTGCTGTTAGCGATAAATATACAAAGACTTCTTGCCTTTCGTCCTTCGTCTGCCTTCTCTTAACAAATTGCAGAATTCATTGGAAGAAGCGGTCGGTAATGCATCTCGCCACATGGATCTTTCCCAATAGAAGGAAGATGCTAGATGAGTGTGTTAGTCTAAATAATCTGATTTGTGTGAATTTGGAATTGATTCTATACAGCAATTTGAGGGACTTATCTTAGTAGACCACACCACTAAAACAATGATTTTGTATTTTGTAAGATAAACTTAACTGCAACATAAATATCTATATTTTTCCTATGACCTTTTATCAATTGATATGAGATATCAACATTGACGGATCATGGAAATTCTTTTCTTGTCATAACAGTGTGTCCGACTCTATTAGGAACCAAATATCGAAGGGGGCTCCACATGTTTCCCCCCGTTCATATGAGTGGGAAAAGTAAACGTTTGTTTGAATAGGCCTTATATCGTACACACAATACTAATATCTCCTGGAAGTGCTTCAAATTCAGCATTTCGATGGGGGAAATAAAGTGAAGTTCTATTTGATTTTGTTTTTCATTAATGCATTGTTCTGTAGCTGTTAATCGGTGCAATTCTGACTCGTTTAATATGCTGATGCGACATACGCAAGACATTATAACATGGGCATTCTCCTCCGACAGCCTTACATATGATGGAGGAACCGACGGGCGAATCTCTCGAAAACTGTCAAGAACACCAGCGACTCATATTTCATCCCAGAATCAAGACACAAATAAGAATTTACATTTTGCATAAACAAAATGATTTTTTTTTGTTGCATTGTGACTATAATTACATTTAAATTAAATATAATAAAAATATTCATTTTACATATTAACCCCTTTTCCCACACCCCTATTTTGGCAAGTAGGGCATAAAGGACAAAGGTTGCTGTTCATAAGTCCTTCTGAATAGACACATAACCAACATATATTTAGAAAGCCAACACTTGAGAGTTTACAGGTCAAGATTTAGAATTACTCAGACCGTTATTAATATGGAGAATTAATAACGGTCTGAGTCTTGAACTGTAAACTCTATATAGCATAAGCAGAAATTTTAAATATTAACACTATATACAGCTGAAACTCGAAAAATTAGAATATGGTGCAAAAGTTCATTTATTTCAGTAATTCAACTTAAAAGGTGAAACTAATATATTATATAGACTCATTACATGCAAAATGAGATATTTCAAGCCTTTATTTGTTATAATTTTGATGATTATGGATTACAGCTAAATTCAAAATTAGAATATTGTAAAAAAAAAAGTTTTCATATCTGTAAGACATAATCATAATCAAAAGTATTTTTTTTATTGTTAGTTCATGTTAACTAATGTCACCAAATGAAACCTTATTTGTAAAGCGTTTAATTAGCAGACGCTTTTATCCAAAGCGACTTAAAAATGAGGAACGATTCGCATTAATTGCTCATTGTTAGTTCAATGTTGTTAATCGAGACATGTAATTTGAACGGTCCTCTCCAACAGGCTTCAATTTCTTTATGAAAAATGTAATTTTGTGATCTGGTCAAATGTGATCCGGACATGTTTTTTGTGAGATTCACCCAAATAGACGTTAAACTTGTTTGCCTGGTCTCTCCCTCCGTCAGTGTTTGCGTTGAAGACGCGTTGTGAGGCTGGAGATTAAAACAGGCGGAGGTCTCGTTTCTCCGGGGCTTTTCGACCCAGTCAGAGAATATACGCATTCCTGACAATAAACAAAACTGTGGACTTTTCAAACAGTCGCAAATTGGATCATGGTTTCTGCCTTTGTGCTTCTCGATAGGGCTGTTTGGCTCTGCTAGTCTTGGAGATCAACTGCGTTTCGTGTTTGTTTTTGTCTGAACAGTAACGATGCGATTTCAGCAGCTCGGCTTCGCGACATCGGGACTAGAGGAAACACACCATATGTGCTCCGTTTCATGGTTTTACACTAGAAACTATGAAAGAAACTTTTGAAAATCAGCTTCAGTAGTATTTGTATCATTTGTACTCCAATTATTACCATTAATACCATGCTTTGTACACACTTTGAACTGGGAAACAAGAATCAGCGCATTAAATGGATACTGTGTATCCTGAAGTAGTCAAAAACATAACATTATAGTGTTAGAATACTACTTGTTTTTTGTACCTTTCTGGAGGACAAGAAAAAAAATAGACACTTCATAAAACATTGATTATGATTAATTATTAATTATTATTATTCAACATCATTGTTATATGTTATTATGGATACCGCATTAAATGTTATGATCAAAATGTGTTGTACATAATGTTTGATATTAAGGTATTAATTTGATTCACATGTTTTTTCTAAAAAAAAAAAAAAAAAAGTAAAATGTTGGAAGTGAATGCATACGACAAACGCAACGGTTTCTGCAGCCAATGACTGGACACTTTTGAACTGCGTTCTGAGGCCCTCGGCCAATAGGAATGCTTCATCTACCTTTCTGTTTTTTTTTTTTTTTATCTCCTTGCAAAGTTTTTAATTTCCCGCAAGGATCCGATGAGAAGAGGACCGATGGTTTCGGAGTCGACGGTGCAAGCGTTTGTTTACGGACTGTGTTTTTTAATGGAAGGAACTTGCTGGGTTCATAACGTGGCATGTGCATGGACTTGATAAAGAAAAAAAACGTTAAATAAAGTGTTCTTTTGGCTGTTTTCACCTCTTCTTTTCTCGACATGTTTGTGAAATGTTAGTCTTTCTTCTCACCCCGTAAGTGTGTGTCGTAGTTTTACTGAAATGAGAACGTTACACAGGAGAGTTGTGTAGTTTTGCACAAAGCGCTTCGGCTAACAGCGTCTAGCACTGCTTCATAATGTTTTGCTGAAGGTTCTTGAGTTGTTGTTCTTTTGTTTCTTTCAATGATTGTTTTCAATGTTTTTGAGGATAAATCATCTGCCATCAGTCCACATCAACAGAGCGCCTCAGACTGAAGGCCCGTTCACACCAAAAAACATATCTATAACGAAAACGATATTAGCGTCCACACGTTGTTTATTCTATATGTGCTGCAATTTTTTCATCTGTCCTTTTAAATACTCGAGCTCTTAAAGCAGGATGGATTCTGATCGTTATAGTTGTGGTGTGGACATTTTAGAACGTTTTGTAGACCTATATCTTTATCGTTATTAGAAAAATTCGAATATGGTGAAAAAGTTCATTTATTTCAGTAATTCAACTTAAAAGGTGAAACTAATATATTTTATAGACTCAAAGTGAGATATTTCAAGCCTTTATTTGTTATAATTTTGATGATTATGGCTTACAAATATGAAAACCCCAAATTCAAAATTAGAATGTTGTGAAAAGGTTTTCATATCTGTAAGCCATAATCATCAAAATTATAACAAATAAAGGCTTGAAATATCTCACTTTGCATGTAATGAGTCTATATAATATATTAGTTTCACCTTTTAAGTTGAATTACTGAAATAAATGAACTTTTGCACCATATTCGAATTTTTCGAGTTTCACTTCTAGTCTTGGTGTGAACGAGTCTTGACTCTCTGTCAGGGTTGAGTAACATTCACACGGTCAGTTCTTGTGTGTGAATTTGAACTGAACTGAACAGGAAGTAGAATTAAAATATTAATTAGATTGACAGGAAAAGGAATTAGCTGAATTCCAATTTTTAAAAATATAAATTTAAACATTATTCTAATGTTTCTAGATACTGTGTATGGATAATTCATACTGAAAAAATGAAATGCATTATTTAAAATTAATTTCTTTGGATTTCATTCCATCAAATTTCATGCCGATTCTGCGTCCTGTCTGCAGTTGGGTTCATCTTCCGGCCTGAAGCTGCTGGACTCGGACAGATTTATTAGTGATGGTGTTTTACACTTGCCTTAGTCAACCAACACCCTTACTGGCGTCTCTGTTCTCTTCACTGAAGTGTACTGGAGAAATCAAGTGTGTGTGTGTGTGTGTGTGTGTGTTGATTCAGATCACATTCACTCCTGTATTTCTGATGACACTGGTTCTGCTGGTTTTTAATTTTCTCTTCTGTACTTGCTTTTTTCCCACTGTACAAACAGGAACAAACTTTTGAAAAAAAGAAAAGAAAAAAAATTAAGTTCTGTATTTGTATATACACGTGTCTGAACAACTATAAATAATAATTAAAGTAAAAAATGCATTGCTTGGCTGGTTTATTGTGCTTGGTTTAATCGGGGCTAGTTGTCACACTCCTGTGAATATTTCTCCTAAAACTTTACAAAAACCTCAAAAGCTTACAATGACATGCAATGAAAGCCCATTTGGTTCTTATATACTTTATGCATTTTTCACATTCATTCGATAAGATCACAATGATTTCTATTTAACTAGTATAAATGTGAACATATTGGAGTACTAAAAGACTGGAAAATAAATGCTTTTGTTTGACTCATGCACTCAGAAAAGCATAAAGAAAAAAACTGCACTGTATTCATACATTCATTTCAATATTAGCACTGACATCAGCATCTGATTTTCCAAGAAAGACATTAAAAATAATTTCATGCTTTATTAAAGTTTTATAATGCATTACACACAAAAGGGATTAAATATATCACCGTATGCAATGGGACTTTATTCACAATTTACATAAAAGTGATTAAAAACAATGCACAGTATTACATAAGACATTTATGAAGATTTTGAGTAAAATTTACAAACAAAGAGTGAGTAACAAACTGGCCGAGTTAAAATTACTGGTAACACTTTACAATAAGGTCTCATTTGTTAATGTACCGTATTAACTAACATGAACTAACAATGAGCAATACATTTGTTACAGTATTTATTCATCTTTGTTAATGTTAGTTAAAAGTACAGATGTTCATTGTTTGTTCATGTTAGTGTATAATACAACTTTGATTTGAATATAGTATTAGTAAATGTTGAAATTAACAGTAACTAAGATTAATAAATATTGTTACCATTCATTCTTAGTTCATTTTAACTAATGAATCCTTATTATAAAGTGTTGCCAATTTACTTATTCTCTTTGATAATTTAACACAATTTAAGAATATTTTACTTAATTCCATACATGTGAGTGCAAAAACTTAAAAAACAAGTTAATTTTACTTATTGTAAAGGGAAACACTTTACAACGTTAACATTAATGAATGCATCAATTGCCATGAATAATTACAGCATTTATCTGTGTTAATGTTATTTAATAAAAATGTTCATGTTCATGTTAGTTCACAGTGCATTACCTAATGTTAAAAAAAAATATGCAACTTATACTTAGAGTAGTTCACTTTCAAATAAAAATGTCCTGATAATTTACTCACCCCCACGTCATCCAAGATGTCCATGTCTTTCTTTCTTCAGTCGAAAAGAAATGAAGGTTTTTGAGGAAAACATTCCAGGATTTTCCTCTATATAATGGACTTCAATGGCAACCAACGATTTGAAGGTCCAAATGTGAGTTTCAGTGCAGCTTCAAAGTCTCGACACGATCCCAGTCGAGGAATAAGAGTCTTATCTAGCGAAACGATCGGTCATTTTCTAAAAATAAATAAAAATGATAGCCTATACATTTAACCACAAATGCCCGTTACTATCTCTGAGATGCGCCACGCATTACGTCATCATCACGTTGGAAAGGTCACGCGTGACATCGTTAAACATCCAGGATATGCACACATAAGGACCATTTTAAACAATAAACTGACACAAATACATATAAATATCTTTCAACATACAATAACTTTGAACGGTCCTCCTACTCCAAACTTGTAAACACTGGGTCGGTACTTTCCGACTACGTCACGCGTGACCTTTCCAACGTGATGACGTAAGGCGTGGCGCATCTCAGAGATAGTACAAGATTTGCATTTGTGGTTAAAAAGTATATAATTATTATTTTATTTTTTTAAATGACCGATCGTTTCGCTAGATAAGACTCTTATTCGTCGACTGGGATCGTGTCGAGAATTTGAAGCTGCACTGAAACTCACATCTGGACCTTCAAACCGTTGGAAGTCCATGTGGAGAAAAACCCTGTTTTCCTCAAAAACCTTAACCCTCTGGGGTCCTTCATTTCAGGGTCACACTCAGGGTCTTCGGGACCAAATGGTCCGGAAGGGTTTGATTCATATTCATTAAAAGAAAATCATATATATATATTTTTTTACTTGTTTTTTATTTAAAAAATTATTTTATTTTTTGGTGTTTTGAGAAAATTTTATGATTTATAATTAATATTTATGCAATAATTATGACCCATTTTTTCCCATTGAATATAATATAATTTTTTTAGAAATATGTTTTTTTTTTTTTTTTTTAAAGCTGTATTTCATTTTAGAGTCAAGCCTAGGCCTCATGAAAACAATTTTTGAAATGAGATGGATGCCATCTGGTGGACACACTGAGCATTTTTATCACGCAAAAGCACATTTTTACCACTAGTGGATTTACAGCTCTCTGTAGAAAGGGTTCAGAATTCTTGTGAGTTTTGCACATCTTTGACAATTTTTTTCAGGTTGTTGATTTTAAAATATAATAACAGATTCTCAAAGACTATTTTTGTCTTGTTTTTTGTTTGTTTGTTTGGTTTAAATGGTAATTTGAAGTGCCAGCTTTACTTTATAATACAGATTATTATAAATATATAATACAGTATGTGTGTGTGTGTGTGTGTGTGTGTGTGTGTGTGTGTGTGTATGTGTGTGTGTCTGTTTTGCACTCTTGATGTTTTAGAGTTTCACCCCTTCACTGTTGAGTCCTTTTTTCTGCATCCTGGCTGATTTGTAGATTGTACGCACAAAACAACTCTGTATTGTCACATTTTTGTCAATTTCCCATTCATTTCCTATGGCGGGTCCATTTGGACCCGAAGACCCGGAGTGTGACCATTTTTTTTACAACCACTTAGACTATTCAAATCCTGTCCCCAATTTTTTTTGGGTGTTCATATACCAAGTACCAACAAAGTCACCAAATTTCGGACCATTCCGATGAAGCTATGATTTTACAAATTTTTTTATTTAAATTCTTCGGGTCCATTTGGTCCGAAGAACCCCAGAGGGTTAATGTCGTTTCGACTGAAGGAAGAACGACATGGACATCTTGGATGACTTGGGCGTGAGTAAATTATCAAAAATTATCATTTTTATTTGAAAGTGAACTACTCCTTAAATGAATAAATGTAGAAGTGTTGTTCGTTGTGGTTACTGTGACTAGTTAATGTTTACAAATGAAACCTAGTAAATTGTTACGGGCATCAACACACTCCCAGGGCCGCTTGTGAAGGTTAACACTGATGGACGGCTGGTAAAGATGAATCTGTTTATTATCTGTTCAGTGTGTGTGTGTGTGTGTGTGTGTGTGTGTGTGGCTCTGATGACATCATCAGTTAGCGAGGCCAGCGTTTACGTTCACGTCTCACGGGCTCTTTGACCGTGGGTCATAAATTTGATTCTAATGATTTTGTCATTCCGTTCAAACAATAACTCTCCAGCACACGCTTTTATTTGACCGTTGATTTATGCCTTTAATACTTTGATGGCAAAAATAGTTTAACTCCACTCCGTAATGATGCGGGGAATGAAATACTGGCTCAATTCATTTTTCAGATTTAATTAGTTTACTTTATAGCGCTATCCATCAGCATTGTGTAAATATATATGAGGAATATGTGGCAGTGCAGAACACATCGAGAGGAATATGTTTTACAGTTGATTTCCTGTGAAATAAATGTTTGAATTATTCATGAGCCTTATAACTTTAATCATATTCGTAGGCCAGTTATTAAAGACAGCTCACCCATCGTTCAACCTTCATTTGAAATCTCAGGTTTAAAAAATTAGATAATTAGATAATTTTCTAAATGACCTCTCATCTAAAACAACAATTTACCTTAATTTATGTTATTCAAGGATGAATTATTTAATGCAATCATGTCAACAACTAATTTTGTTCCGAAATCGCTGTAGGTTACAATCATACAAATCCACAGCTAGAGAAAACAAACATTTGCGTTATTATACCTTAGACACATTTTAATATTGTTGCAACTTCTGAAACCATTTGATAAGATGGTTTGGTAATACAAAATTATCCCATACATAACATTAATGCATTAACATCAACTATTGTTAGTTCATCTTAGCTCAGTTCCATAGTCTAATATCAACACATACGATTTTAATTTTAATAATGTATTAGTAAATGTTGAAATCAATATGAACTATGATTAATAAACATGTTAGATCACGTTAAAGGGGTCCTATTTTGCTTGTTTTCTATGTTTTTCTATAGTAAGCACTGTTTCTGAACTCCTGAAACGCCTCCATTGTAGTCTTGAGTTTCTCCCGGGAACGAACACGCCACAATATTCCTCATTATAATAATTCATACGCAGAATAAAGGGGCGGGGCCTGGTTGAGTTAGTTAGTAGTGTGTTAAACTGGCGGTTATGGGAAGGGGCGGGACATTTCACAAACACACTCGAAGCGCTCGATCAATCACAACACACTGATCCAGCCAACCAATCAGAGCACAGTGTGCTTTTCAGAAGGAGGGGCTTCATAGAGACAGGAAGTAAACAGAGCGTTACTGACAGACTGGGAAGAGAGGAGCCGCAACAATGGAGAATATGAGGAAATAATGCATGCAAACCTGTTCTAGTAGAGCCTGAAAACAACATCAAGACTTTATAAAAGATTATAATAGGTCGTCTTTAACTAATGTAGTTACTAATGTTACCAAGTGGAACCTTGTAAAGTGTTACCGATGGTTTATAGACTTCATATAGTGAATGCAGACAACACAATAACAACACTGAACAGGACCGTTCCTACACTTCTGGGACTGAACAGCTCAACAACGGCAATGTTAATATTACAGTGAAACATACACCAATATGTAGACAAATGCAATAATGTTACGTTGAGATTAGATCATTCAGGAAATACCAGAAAGCCACTGAAGCACCAATGAGAGCGGTTCGTCAAACGGACACACGGACAGCTGATCTATGAGCACATCATATGTGCCAGATGAAACTCACAGCAGATGTGAGCTATGAGGGGATTTTATGTAACGTGAATCTTACCCAAAAGCCTGTCATACAGAGCGGTTCGCTTTCTTCTAAGTTGGGTGGATGCGAAAACGCCGGCCAGGAGTGATGAAAAGATGAGAACAGAGAACTGATTATTATCATCTTTTCTTGAACTGGTGGTGATATTGTTTAATTTATTAATATTGTTTATCCAAACTATTTTTATTTGACTGTACAAATGTACAATAAGGCACACTGACCTAAATGCTGAACATGTTTTATAATGTCAGATCAAAATAGCAATAATATATATAATATATACTGTATATATAAATACAGGTGAAACGTGAATTTTTTTAATATCGTGCAAAAGTTAATTTATTTCAGTAATTCAACTTAAAAGGTGAAACTAATATATTAGACTCATTACATGCAAAGTGAGATATTTCAAGCTTTTATTTGTTATAATTGTGATGATTATGGCTTACAGATATGAAAACCCCAAATTGTGAAAAGGTTTTCATATCTGTAAGCCATAATCATCACAATTATAACAAATAAAGGCTTGAAATATCTCACTTTGCATGTAATGAGTCTAATATATTAGTTTCACCTTTTAAGTTGAATTACTGAAATAAATGAACTTTTGCACGATATTAAAAATTTTCGAGTTTCACCTGTAAATATATAAACATGAATGAATATTATTTCAATTTAAAATTTTCGATGTGAATATATTATAAAATGTTTTCGTGTTTCATGTGGACTTTCCATATGATTTTTATACTGTACAAACTGTATATTCTCTCCCTAACTCTACCCATCACAGTAAACTGTGGTAACTTGATATTAACCACCACTGCCATACAATAATAATATCACAAAATGACAAAGTTTCTGAAAGATTTAGGTGTTTTCGTATCACATACCTTATCTGTGATTGACCCTAGGAGGTTGAAGGGTCAGAAGGTCAGGAATGACAGCAGCGTGAGGTCAAGTGTCTGAAGTGTCCTGCTGATTATTCAGGGAATCTCGGCACTGGAATGAGGTTTTGAATTTCTCCCTTCAGGACATCAGGAGAGCTCTTCACCGCACACGCTTCAAGAGCTAATCTGAGGGAAAAAGCACAACAATGTGTGAGTGAGTCCGGCTGAAACTCCTGGCATTGGTGAAGCTTCATGCTAACGCTAGGAGATTACAGGACGCTCACAACGCTTATTAGCTTTCCTTTTTCAAAAGAGCAACTGAATCTCAAAGACCAATATCAAGTGCATAATCATACGAAATTATACTGGCATGGATTTCAGAAGTCAAATCTTGACATTCAGATTTGTTTCAACCAGCGGCCTGTTTTTCCTAATCTTATGAAATGCCATCAGTGTGTCTCGAGGCTTTAAAGGCAGAGATCTGGAATAACGATTAGTGTTTAATCATGACCTTAAAAACAAATATTTGGGTCACTTCTATTTCCCTACAATTAATGTTCAGGAATCCCAAAATTAAGAATTCATAAATTCAAACCAGCTGTCAGACAGTAAACCAGTGTTATTTTCACTATCATCAGACACTATTATAGTTTTCACTAATATTTCAAATTAGTTTTGATTTTCATATTTCCTTCTGTTTTTATTTTAAATTTAGTTAAAATTATTTGCTTCATTTTTACATTTGTTTAAATAGGGCTATGGTCGTTGTTGTTTTTCCCGTTTTATTTCAGTTTTAGTTATTTTAAGTTAAACTTAAGAAACTTTTTTTATTTTAGCTACGTATGTATATGTATATCTACGGAAGCGTATTGCATTTACTTGAAGAAAAAAAAAATCTACTCTGTTTTTCTGAATTAACGAGTTAATTATCTCAGAATTACGAGAGAATTTTTCATGGAAAAAAGTTTTTGCTCTGTTTTTCTGAATTAACAAGTTAATTATCTCAGAATTACAAGATATTTTTTCATTAAAAAAAAAACGTTTTTGCTCTTTTTTTTCTGAATTAACGAGTTAATTATCTCAGAATGACGCGATACATTTTTCTTGAAAAAAAATTTTTCACTCTGTTTTTATGAATTAATGAGTTACTCATAATTTTGAGATAATTAAGTCATTAATTCTGAAAAACAGAGCAAAAACTTTTTTTCCATGAAAAATTTTCTCGTAATTCTGAGATAATTAACTCGTTAATTCAGAAAAACAGAGTAGATTTTTTTTTCCTCAAGTGAATGCAATACGCTTCCGTATATATCAGACCCCAGAGGGTTAAATAAATTAAGTAGGCTATATATGTATTTATGGATATATATGTAGTTAAAATAAATATATATACAGTTGGTTTGACAATGTTGCCGTCTGTACGCAAAACTTTTCAAAAACGGAAAAACTATTTTTATTTTTAGTACGTCGTTGTCATGTAAACATACCACTAAGTATAACTTTTAGTTGACTAGCAGAAGTTTTCAGATTACATAAGGTCTAAATTCATGTTTTTTTTCAACCCTCTAAAAAAATTAAATGGCAGCGTTTTTCATCCATAGAGCATCTCTAAAGTTCACTTTTTCCATTATCACAGAGAAACTGCCTCGACAGTTATTAACTGTTTCACACTCTTTAACAAAATCACCTAAAATCAAGCACTATTTATAAAGCACCAGAGTCCTCTCTGAGAGTCATTGGTTGTGCCAGCGTGTGGCCTGAAACTCCCACTGACTTCTCACGAGGCTACAAACACAGCACATTCTGATAAAAGACGAGTGGTGAACTTTTATTGAAGCTCATTACGCAGCGAGTGTGGTGTGTGTTGGGGTGGTGTGTGACAGAAGGATTTCTCATTGAGTGCTGGAGCATGTGCTCGTCAATGAACTGCGTGTGGTATAATGAAAAACAGCATCCATTTACTGAGTCCTAATCCAGAATGAATTTGGCAGGAATAGAAAATGCATGGAAACCATTAGAGTACCAGCCATATAAAGGATGTTTTCATGTTTCTCAGCATTTAACATTCAATCTCTGCGTTGTGTTCCAATCATTTTGACCCAGAGAGGATTTCCTTTTTTCACAAAAATGCTAGTAATGTTATTGCATTGGATATTACAGTGAATAAAAACTTCCCAATATATATATATATATATACAGTTTTTTTTTCTTCACAGTTTTGGGTTTTTCCTACCTGTTAAACTAAACATGACCAGCAAAAAATGCCTTATAAATCTCTCGTTATGCAAGAGATTTACAAGCCAAGCGATTTAAAAGGCCCGTCATTTTCAACCTGGAACACCAAATTAGCAGGTTAAAGATTTTCAGCATGGTCCGAATTTTCAGTTTTATGTTTATTGCAATTGTTATGTGAATTAGAGCTATGAGCTTCTGTTAAGAATGTGTGTTTTGCCCTGTTTCTTTGTTTTTTTGGTTTTGTTAAGCAGTGGTCAGCTGTGTTTGCTGTTTTTAAATGTGCTGTATAAATAAAACAAACTGGAAACTCGAAAGTTAGTATGGGAATAATAAAAAAGTGATATGCAGAATAGCCTAAGATTTGTCATTATTCAATTTATGTTCATCTATAACAGCGTATTCAACATATTTTTTTATTTAATTACACTGGGATATTGCTTTCGGGTTTTTTTTTTTGCAACTCAGTTGCATTGCAACCAGTCTGTTGTATTTGACAAGACGAGACAAGTCAAGTCAAGACGAGACGAGACGAGACGAGACGAGACGAGTCAAGACAAGACAAGTCAAGACAAGACAAGACAAGTCAAGTCAAGACAAGTCAAGACAAGACAAGTCAAGTCAAGACAAGACAAGACAAGACAAGTCAAGACAAGACAAGACAAGACAAGACAAGACAAGACAAGTCAAGACAAGACAAGACAAGTCAAGACAAGTCAAGACAAGTCAAGTCAAGACAAGACAAGACAAGACAAGACAAGTCAAGTCAAGTCAAGACAAGTCAAGTCAAGTCAAGACAAGACAAGACAAGACAAGTCAAGTCAAGACAAGACAAGACAAGACAAGTCAAGTCAAGACAAGACAAGACAAGACAAGTCAAGTCAAGACAAGACAAGTCAAGTCAAGACAAGTCAAGTCAAGACGAGTCGAGTCGAGACGAGACGAGACGAGACGAGTCAAGACAAGACAAGTCAAGACAAGACAAGACAAGTCAAGTCAAGACAAGTCAAGTCAAGACGAGTCGAGTCGAGACGAGACGAGACGAGACGAGTCAAGACAAGACAAGTCAAGACAAGACAAGACAAGTCAAGTCAAGACAAGACAAGACAAGACAAGTCAAGACAAGACAAGACAAGACAAGACAAGACAAGTCAAGACAAGACAAGACAAGTCAAGACAAGACAAATCAAGACAAGTCAAGTCAAGACAAGACAAGACAAGACAAGACAAGTCAAGTCAAGTCAAGACAAGTCAAGACAAGACAAGACAAGTCAAGTCAAGACAAGACAAGACAAGACAAGTCAAGACAAGTCAAGTCAAGACAAGTCAAGTCAAGACAAGTCAAGTCAAGACAAGACAAGACAAGACAAGTCAAGTCAAGACAAGACAAGACAAGTCAAGTCAAGACAAGACAAGTCAAGTCAAGACAAGACAAGACAAGACAAGACAAGTCAAGTCAAGACAAGACAAGTCAAGTCAAGTCAAGTCAAGACAAGACAAGACAAGACAAGACAAGACAAGTCAAGTCAAGTCAAGACAAGACAAGACAAGTCAAGTCAAGACAAGTCAAGTCAAGACAAGACAAGTCAAGTCAAGTCAAGTCAAGTCAAGACAAGACAAGACAAGACAAGTCTAGTGTAGTCTAGTCTAGTCTAGTTTAATATAGTCAAGCCTCGTCAAGTCTGACAAGACAAGTCAAGACTAGATAAGACAAGACAAGTCTAGTCTAGTGTAGTCTAATCTAGTCAAGTCTGACAAGTCAAGTCACCTTTATTTATATTGCACTTTTTACAATGCAGATTGTTTCAAAGCAGCTTTACAGTGATAATAGAAAAATAATAATAATAATACAACAAAGTTTGTTTCTGCTGTACAGCAGATCTAGTAGAAAATAGCGTCATAGTTCAGCTTAAGTAAGTTCAGTGATGGTTCATTTTTGTTGTAAAAAAGTTAGTAATTTAGTTGATTTATCTATACAGCCGCTCTGGAGAAAACAGTGATGTCATCGTCCAGCTCAGTTCAGTTCTCATATAATGGTGTCAATGCAGGAGATCAATAATATTGTTGAATATTAAATGTCCCCAACTAAACAAGCCAAAAGCCAAAGGTGACAGTGGCAAGGAACCAAAACTGCATCAGTGACAGAATGGAGAATACAACCTTGTGAGAAACCAGACTCAGTCGCTCAGTTCTCCTCTGGCCAACGAGCGAACAGTGTGTGATTATGATTCAGGCAGAATTACAGGTCAGAGGTCAGATTGGATCAGAACATTTAGACTATTTATCCAGTTCTCATCTCCTCAAACTGCCAGCTCTCATTGACAATTAATGACTTCCAGTCGCTTTGTCACTGCAAACGGCTGTCAGTGTGAACACACTCGACTCGTTCATTTTCTAAGCGAGTTGGTGATCGCATGCGACGCGAGCGACAGCGACCCTTGGCAATGAGACCGAGACACAACCTGCATGGGTTTAATTACTGTCACGTATTTAACGGCTCTGTGTGAGTTGTGCGGGCAACTCTGGGTCACCTTCATTCACCGCGGTAAATCAGAGGCTGAGGGTGTGCATGCACAAACACAGCTCCAGTTATTTATTTATTTTTTGTTAACAACTGTTACGTACGGCTCGGCCAGATTCGGCTTGAAGTCGGTCATCCTCAGACGCGGCGCATACCTGTCAAGTATCCCGTTTTGACCGGGAAAGTCCCATATTTTACCCTTCTTTCCTGCCGTCCTCCCCGTATTAGGATTTTCCCGTAAATCTCCCGTATTTTAACCTGCGTTATTGAAAAATAATAATACCCCGGGCGGAGTAAAAACAAAAACAAAAACATTCCCAATCTGAGCTCTGTCACTAGCCTCGCGATAACTACAGGTACTGTAGGTGGCAGTTGTCGCGAGGTTAGTGTGTGAGGTCAGATGATGAGTGACAACGCGGGGAAAACAAAAAACAAACAAAAACAGAGTCGGATGATGGACACTATGGCAGAGCATGGCACTCCTGCCAAAAAAAACAAAACCCTCATACTAAATACCGCGATCAATGCGCGAATTTACTTTTCTGAAGAGGAGCAGGGTGGGGGACAGTCACGCGTTTTGTAACTGCGACTTTAGCATCTCACACGGGGAAGGAATAATGTATGTCAGCACGAGAAAGGGTGTTTAGCATGGTACGAAAGATTGTTACAGAGAATAGGATGACGTTAGACAACAGAACTGTTTGCTCTACTCTCATGTAAAATTAACCACTCTGGCCCAGCCCACAAATACACTCCTTCCAAAACAGTTCATACAAAGTCTGCAACAAATTTGTTCAATAACTCACTAAAAGAGTAAAGAAAAGAAAAACTGCAAATGAAAAGAAAAACTCTAAAAGAAAAGCAATATGAAATGAAAATAATGTGTGGAATGAAAATAAAATGTAAATGTAAAGACAAGCAATGTTAAATGAACAGAAAATATGCAAATAAGCCTTTAAATAAATGCTCTTAATATATACCCTATATATATAACAACTATCTTAAAATGTAAGGGATACTGGAGCTTGGTTGGGGTGGTGGGACTGCTCGCGGTGGGCGCTGGAAAATTTCCCTTATTTTCAAATCCAAAACTTGACAGGTATGACGCGGCGCCGCACGCGCTGTTACAAAAAAAAAGCCGTGCACACAGCCAAGAGAAATTAACCTGGCCCTTGCCAGATGAATTTCGCTCCGCCTAGCTTCACTCACATCCATCTGGAACCGATCCATTAAAATGGCGTTTCAGAAGGCTGGGCCTTATCAAAAATCCTTGCATATGATTGGATAAGCCACTTGTCTGTCATCTTTATCGACGTGCTATTTCAACCACTCACACCGAAGCCAACCCGTGACGCTGAAGAATCCGGTCGGGAGAAGGCACTGATCTATATAACATCGTTTCCACCAACAAAAGCCTTAAGAGCCGTTCTCTGATGTTCTTTTAATGAAACAATATTAGGTAGATTGGACAACACGGATGAAATCAATGTTAACAGCATCAATGTTAACGCTTGTTTCCTCGATGCGAGCCGCCATTGTTGTCTGAATCAAAACATTCTCACGGTCGCTTCTCCACTACGTTACATCTATTAAACTCCCGCCCTGCGTCCTGATTGGCTAAACCATAAAGTTGGTTGGAGAAATCACTCTCAATGGAAGAGGTTCCAGATGGATGTGAGTGAAGCTAGGCGGAGCGAAATTCATCTGGCTAGGGCCAGGTTAAAGAGAAATGGGGTATTGCCGGACTTTCGCACCCAACGCGTCATTTTTGCCGCGCGCACCTTCGCGCTCGTGCGGACGCGTCGAGTATAAACAAGGCTTTACTCCGTGTCAGCGCGCGCTCTGACCGGTAAAGGGGCACAGACCTCTCCCGAATGATCTCCAGCAGTAGCAGAAGCACCACTAACTCCACCTCCGTTTCCCTCGTAAGATGATATTAGTATTTAAACATTCTCTATGATAAAAAATATTTTGATAACATGGTTTTGGCGGTTATAGAGTTCTAATGACGGTGTTCAACTATAACCGTCACACTAGTTCCACGGCGGCATCCATCTTTGTAAATGTACAAAATCCAAAATCTGCTTCACCGCCGCTGTGCTGTCGTCATCGTGTAAAGCCCGCCGCAACGTTTCTGATTGGTGCCGTGATTTCGGCAGATTGGAAATGGGCTTGAATGAGCTTTTTGCCAGACTAACTTGCAGAGCAAATCTAAATTTGCCGGAAGTTGTCTGGGTTTTCCCAAGGGGGTAATCCATCGACCGGAAGTTGAAGCCGGCCGGGTGCCGCCATGTTGTAGCAGAACTTCACTTGCGTTAGCATTTCCATTGACTCCCATTCATTTTGGCGTCACTTTGACAGCGAATAACTTTACATCTGAGGCGTTTAAAGACTCCATTTGTCCATTATTTATTTCTAAAGAAACACGACAATGTATAAAGGGCTCCATTACCTTCTATGTTACATTATGGCCCCGTAGAAACAGTTTTAGTAAAAATAGGCTAACGATTGCGTCACAACCACTCGACTCTCTGTCGCGCTGTACAGAAATTACCGTACAGACAGGAGGAGAAGCTCGCAGGCAATCGGGGGGACGTCCCGTCAAGGGAGAAGCCCATAGATAATGAGTCCATAAAAGCAACGGAATACTTCCTCCTGCTCACTCACGCCAAAGAACTCTTTGCTCAAGTTCCCCGTCTCTGCAAGATTAACGTTGGCAATTTTCACGCACAGCTACTAGAAGATTAACGTCTGTCAGACAGGTTGCTCACGTCATCAAGCTTAGTTTGAGTCGGTTTGAGTCTGCGCGTCATGAACGGAAGTGCTCAGAAATCGCTAAAAATGGGCTTCAACTGTCTCAACTGAGTTCCAATGAGACGGCTCTGTCCACTTCTTATACTGTCTATGGGTTTTCCCGGGCTAATAAATTCACAGTCTTGAAATTGGATCCATTTATACGAGAAGTTACATCGATATAATGTCCAACAGAGACACTGTCCATGTTCGTCTGTCCATTGTGTGAGGAGGATTCCAGCGGTTAACTAAACAAAATGTATAACAGTAAATATCTTTGTTGAATGGATAAGGTAAGGTCCCAAAAATCGTTAAAAAATTGCGTTTTTTGAGCACGTTCAATGCACTTTTTTTGAGCGCGTACAATAATGCACTATAGACTGATTCCAGTTTGCACACTAACACGTGAACACACAAAAGCACTGAGTAAACGTTCTTCTTAAGGGTATTTCCCAGAGAGCGACCTATTCATCAGATAAGACAGAAGGAAAGAAAGAGAAGAAAGGAAAGCATTTGCCTGACCAAATCTTCCATTAGATAATGAAAAAGCTCTGACAGACCAGTTCTGGCCACATGAATGGCAGTAAATTCAGAGCACACCCTCTCCAGCTATTTATTCATCTGTTGTCATGGCAGTAATGTGTGTTTCATTACAGACGGCCCACGTTATAATGAATAGGAATGTGCTTTTCTCTATTCCACATGATTTGGTGGTCAAAAAACATGTCTTTTCGTCCTGGAGCTTCTAATGTCTCTCGTGTCTTATTATTGCAGCACAAGGTGAAGCACTTAAGGTGCCGTTCTCCGCCGAGCTCCTGGTTGCCGGCTAATGAATTTTAGAGTGTTTTAAAATAGTTTTTCTCCTTTCATCTGTGCATGTACCTGTGGAGTGCAGGGAACCGCTTTCTGTGTCTCCGAGCGGATGAAAATCTGCACTGACAACGTCACAACCTTATATCAAAAAGTGTTTTCTGAAGAATAAGCGTCTCTATGATCCTTCAGCGTTTGACATCAGTGATTCCTCAAACATCACATACTGTGTGTGTGCACTACAAACATTTTCAATGTGGCTGTGAAAGAGTCTCTAAGGCTGCATTTATTTGATCAAAAATACAGTAAAAACAGTGAAATATTATTACAATCTAAAATAGCAGTTTTCTATTTGAATATATTTTAAAATGTAATTTATTCCTGTGATCAAAGCTGTATTTTCACCTTCATTACTCCAGTCTTCAGTGTCACATGATCCTTCAGAAATCATCATGCTTCATATTTTTGTGGGAACAGAATGTTTTTCAGGATTCTTTGATGAATAGAAAGTTCAGCAGAACAGCATTTATTTGAAATGCTTTTGTAACATTATAAATGTCTTTACTGTCACTTTTGATCAATTTAATGCGTCCCTGCTGAATAAATACATTCTTTAGAACTGCTCTGAAATGAATACAGAAGCTGACCAAAAATAAAAAAAAATACAAATGTATGTTTTCCACTGTTTTTGGCCACATGAATTTTAATCACTCACCTGCATCATCTCTGCATGGATGTTCTCTACACACACACACACACACACACACACACACACACACTGTCCAGACCTGCCAAAAACAGCAAAACTCAGTGAGGTTACATTTGCATTCACATAATAAACACTAACCCGCAGGCTAGCCGGCTAGTAAAAATAAGTAGCTGTGCAAGCCCTATTGAGAATATGTTAAAATCGTGTGGTTCAGTGCAGAACTCTCTCCTTTTGTTCTTTATTTGTGGGCCTTTAAAAGAGACTCTCGTCTCTGTTCATCCATCTTCACTAAACAGCCAATTTGGTGTTTTGAGGTTTGTGCGTTTGAGTCGGAGTCTCGTTCCATTGGCTTCCACACAACATCTTACACACTATTCTTCACACACTTTATTCGGCCCGCAGCACAACATGGGTCAACTTCAAAAGACGGCCGATGCGCTGAGGGAAAAGACCCTCGGGGCAGGAGGAACAAGAAGGAATTGATAAAGGAGACAACACTCTATAAAGGGGCCAGAACAGGCAGCCAGACTTAAAGGACACACAGAAAGAGTGAATACAAATGACTGCAGAACTGGAAAAACAGCCAGTGCCAACAAATCCTCTCCAAAAGCACTGGAGAACAGAGCGAGAGACACCGACTCTTGATTAATGACACTTTCTCACACAAAGCTGCTGCTAATAGCCTGGGATTTGATTGGTTTAATGTTCAGAGTCAACTTCTGACTCAACCAATGACGCGAGTTTGGGGCGGGGCCATCTGTTTGAAAATGTTGCTCATTTTTTTAATACCAATTGGTTGCTTTAGTTGCACAATGTGGAAACTTAATAAACTCATTTAAAAAGTAATAAATTGCTATTTTTATCTCACAATTCAGACTTTTTTTAACTTGCGATTCAGAATTGTGAGACATAAACTCAGAATTCTGAGAAGAAATGTACAAATTGTGGGAAAAATGAGGAATTCTGAGAAGAAATGTCGCAATTGTGAGACACAAACTCGGAATTCTGAGAAGAAATTTTAGAATTTTGAGACAAAATCAGAATTCTGAGATGAAATAAATCGTGAGAAAAATTAGGAATTCTGAGATGAAATGTCTAAATTGTGAGAAAAATTAGGAATTCTGAGAAGAAATGTCAGAATTGTGAGACAAACTCGTTATTCTGAGAAGAAATTTTAGAATTCTGAGACAAACTTGAAATCCTAAGAAGAAATGTCAGAATTTTGAGACAAAAACTCAGAATTCTGAGATGAAATGTACAAATTGTGAGAAAAATGAGGAATTCTGAGATGAAATGTCTAAATTGTGAGAAAAATTAGGAATTCTGAGAAGAAATGTCAGAATTGTGAGACAAACTCGTAATTCTGAGAAGAAATTTCAGAATTCTGAGACAAATTCGAAATTCTAAGAAGAAATGTCAGAATTCTGAGACAAAAAAAAATCAGAATTCTGAGATGAAATAAATTGAGAAAAATTAGGAATTCTGAGATGAAATGTCTAAATTGTGAGAAAAATGAGGAATTCTGAGAAGAAATGTCAGAATTGTGAGACAAACTCGTTATTCTGAGAAGGAATTTTAGAATTCTGAGACAAACTCGCAATTCTTAGAAGAAATGTCAGAATTCTGAGACAAAAAAAATCAGAATTCTGAGATGAAATGTACAAATTGTGAGAAAAATTAGGAATTCTGAGAAGAAATGTCAGAATTGTGAGACAAACTCGTAATTCTAAGAAATTTTAGAATTCTGAGACAAATTCGAAATTCTAAGAAGAAATGTCAGAATTTTGAGACAAAATCAGAATTCTGAGATGAAATAAATTGTGAGAAAAATTAGGAATTCTGAGATGAAATGTCTAAATTGTGAGAAAAATTAGGAATTCTGAGAAGAAATGTCAGAATTGTGAGACAAACTCGGAATTCTGAGAAGAAATTGTAGAATTCTGAGACAAACTCGAAATTCTAAGAGGAAATGTCAGAATTGTGAGACATAAAATCAGAATTCTGAGAAGATTATTATTGCTTTATTTTTCACAATTCCGCCACAAAATATAAAAAGTAAAAAATGTCAAAAGCCAGAATTGTGAGATATAAACAATAGATATAAACTCACAGTTCTGAGAAGAAAAGTCACAATGACCTTTTTACGTTTTTTATTCCTTGGAGAAAACAAAGAAATGACTCCACCATTAAATCTGAAATCTAATAATAAAATGCACAGTCCAGCAAACACCTCAGCTCGTTCGGGTCTGTATTTTAGGGTTCAAGTATGCGTCACACGCCGCCCACAGTGAATCAAGCCAGAAAGGCTCTGTAATTAGTGTGATCGGGTGTTGGACCAAACACCTGATCTGGGTCCAGCTCGCTGGCCTTTCCTCCGAGACATTGATGAGCGCTTCTGCCCATTCAACGCTCACACTGCAAATGTCACGATGCTGTGTGTGTAGAGCGTAACATGCGCTGCAGTTATTTTCAAAGTGCTCTCAAGGTGTTATTATTAACGGAAATATAACAATAGTTGAATAATGACAGAATCTGTATCCACAGACCCTCATTAACAAACAGGCATAAACACGATACATTTACAGATCACTATTAGTGACAAAAAACGGCATCATTTAAGCAGTGCCCTGAATGTGTTTCTCATCTAATACAGGTTTAACATCCACTCAAACGCTCATTTTTCAGTCTGTGTTGGACAGAACGGCACCAAATGAAGCAATGCTCTCTGATTTCCAGAACAAACTCTAATTACAGAATGTAGACGCGCTGATTATCAGACGCATTCATCAGCAGTGGCTTTTATCTGTGCTGAACTGTTGCTGGCATTTATGGTGAATATTTTTTTATTACAAAAAAAGTCCAATTCATATTTCACTGAGCATTTTTCAACAAAAAAAAAGAAAAAAAAAGAAATGTATTGCATAAAAAAAAAATAAGCGCATTTAAGAATTTTAAGTTTTCTTCTATTTTTTTCCCCCATATGCCTTTTGATAATATTTGCATGATAATTAATGACTAGGAAGTTTTACATTATAGTTTTATGGTAATTATTAATAATATTCTCTTTTTTTAAATACGATAATGATGGTATAATTGACATAAATTGCAAATCAAAAATGTTATTGGTCCTAAAAATAGCCTTCATGTTCTTTCTGCAAAAATAAATAAATAAATAATAATAATTTGGGAGACTCCCAAATAATATATGTTGTTGTTGTTCTCATTACACTTGCTAGTTTTTAAACAATGTTCTCATTTACAATTGAGGAGAGTTATTCAAAACAGAATAAATCCATTGATTCTCTGACCCTTGACATGTTGAACAAACTTTCTCTCCAAAAGCATTTGTGGCCAGATCCACTTTCAGACTTTTAAAGCGTCCACTTGAGACACGTCTCGTATCACGTCTATTCTTCTACTACTCCAAACCCCAGGCCTTCGCCAAGTAACCTGCACTACGCAAGGTGACGGCAGAGAGTTTAGTGCGGTTAGGGAGGACCTTTATTATCTATAATGAATAACACATTTGAGTAATTAGGCTCTGCTGAAAAACATGACGTGGGTGGCGAGTCTCTGGGCATATACTTGTTAACTGTCAAACACACTTTATTCCCAGCCAGAATGTCAATGTGGGAATTTTTCTGCATTTTGAAACAAGAGCTTTTTTGTTTATAACTTGGCATCAGAGGAAAGAAAAGAACAGGAAGAAAATATAATAAGAGAATCTCTTTGAATTAGTAGCTTAAAAAGTCAATATGAAGGTCAATACATCTCAAAAATATCTTTATTTGCTACTATTGCTGTAACCTTTATTATGTTTAATAAGTAATTATTGCATTAACTATTGGCAACGTTTACAAAAGGCTGCAGAACAGCAGCTTAAAACAGATATTTGACTAGGTTAAGTTACCACTTTTATTGGTTCTGTACTTCACAGCGGTAATAAAGTTAAATCTAATCTTATTTAAGGACCAGATCAAGAGAAAAAAATAGATGCATAAAACACATTTCCACTTTTTTTACATGGCTCTACTTCAGGGAACAAAAGCATATTCTATATGCTTTACTGTTTGACAACACTATCCATTTCCACGTCTGCCGTGAACCTCCACCAGTGAGGAAATTGAAAAATTGCATTTCACAGTTTCGCTTACTGACGTTTGCCGTCCTGCAATGTCACACAATCCCTGCATAATCACACGAGTTCACCTTGATTGCACTTATAAAGCCAAACATCTGCAGGCCTGAGGACATTATTCACCCGAGACCAACACACTCCAGCCAGTGCTGTCGCTTTAATATGTGAAATGTGACAAACGTTTATGTAGAAACACAGATGTCCCTTAAAGAGCGCATGAGATCAAAATTACAGATGTCTGGAGCTTTGAGCTTATTTATATGCTAGTGCAAACAAACAAACAAACAAACAATCTTTTGCAAATGCTATTTAATGTCAAAGTCGAACCAATAAACTTCAATAAATAACCTTCTTTAAATTAAAGATTTCTCTTCCAGCATTACAGATTATATGTATCATATATGTAATCATTAACATTAATATCTATTACACTAACCGAATATATATAGCAACTATATTGCTATATAGCAAACGAGATGATACATATAATCTGTAATGCTGGAAGAGACATTTTTAATATATATATATATTTGGTTAGTGTAATCCATACAAAAGAGATGCGTGCCGCAGAACAACGAATAAACTCAACATTTTTTAAACAGAGAACTCGAAAAACGACATCTAACACAACGTTATCACAAGACCAAGAACTGAGGAAAACTAAGGGCTTAAATACACAAAGGAGATAATTAACAGAACAAGGAACAGGTTTGAAACTCAATTAGAAACTCAATTAGAAACCACGGAAACAAACAAGGAACGACGACTCAGGCAAGGAACAGGGAAAAGTAAACGGATGGATGGATGGATGGATGGATGGATGGATGGGTGGGTGGGTGGGTGGGATAGATAGATGGATGGATGGATGGATGGATGGATGGATGGATGGATGGATGGATGGATGGATGGATGGATGGATGGATGGATGGATGGATGGATGGGTGGATGGGTGGATGGATGGATGGATGGATGGGTGGGTGGGGTGGATGGGTGGATGGGTGGGTGGGTGGGTGGGATAGATGGATGGATGGATGGATGGATGGATGGGTGGGTGGGATAGATAGATAGATAGATAGATAGATAGATAGATAGATAGATAGATAGATAGATAGATAGATAGATAGATAGATAGATAGATAGATAGATAGATAGTGGATGGATGGATGGATGGATGGATGGATGGATGGATGGATGGGTGGGTGGGTGGGTGGGATAGATAGATAGATAGATAGATAGATAGATAGATAGATAGATAGATAGATAGATAGATAGATAGATAGATAGATAGATAGATAGATAGATAGATAGTACATTCAAAAATAAATATTTTTTTTTTTTTTTTTGTCAAGTAAATAAATAAATGAACAGAAATAAATCTTTAAATTTAAACTTTCTGTCCAAAAAAAAAAAATCTTCAGATTGAGAAACTATTTTACTGTAAATCATGCCAGGAATATCAACCAAAGAGAGCAACGAGATGAGCTTTCACACAACCAACATCTCAGAAACAACATGCAAGCGTTAGCAGCCTATCAACCATTGAGAAGTCAGTTATACAGTTATATCTATCATTATAATGTTTACATGTCGCACATTCACTGCCTTACAGATCTGAGGCAGGATCTGACAGAACATGGTATCTGTGGGCAGGACATGAACTCATGGAAACTGGACAGTCTGCGATCCCTAGACATTATCAAGGAGGTTTCGCAGAAACTTTCTTCCACTTCAGGCTTTTGCTTTCCCAGAATATGTCAATCGTCATTAACAGCGGATGAGAGATTGAAACCTGCTTCAGTCTCTGGTGCAAAACTGCTTCAGAACGGCTGTGAAAGATTTCAATCATCAGCAGAAATCATGACGAGAGGGATCTCTTCATTTAATCATGACCTATCAGGAGCCGAGCACAGAAGGATGATGACCGCGCCACCTACTGGTCAGAAAATATACATATTTATATTAAAAAAATATCTATATTGATGACATTATCAAATGTGTCTAATTTTTTTAATCTAGAAATTAGAAGAGAAAAAAAATCTCCAGAATGAGATTTTTTTTTCTATGTTGTTTATCAATTTTATTTTTTAATCAAAACCAGATTTCTATTTCTTGGTGTCTTCTATAACTGCTTTTGGTAATTGTTTTGAAGATTTCCAGAGCAAACTAAATACAAACACATTATATTGGAGCAGATTTAGATTGCAAGATAAAGGAGATGCCCTTAATTAAAATTTCTCGTAAAGTAGCCTCACTTTTTGTTCTTTGCGTTTGGCCTAATTAGGATGTTACCTTGAGAAAATGATTTATTTCATCTCAGGAATGCAGACGTATAAATCAAGGAGCAGGAGATCTAATGGTATTCATAAAAGTCCCTGGCAGAAGGTTTTATCTGAGTATGTGGTTGTTTTCCCCTGTCATAATTCTTTCGCTCAAAGCACAAAAGCGTTCCTCGGCTCCATTGAGTCATCAAATAACAGGCGTCTGTAAAGCAAGCCAGCGTATATGGACAATAGATTCAGCTCTCCGTGTGTTCAACTCCAGCCATTCCCCTCATCAATCCTGTGATTTATAACACCGAAAGGTTAGATGGTGTCTTTCCACAGTTTTTAAATGAATGGCTCACTTTGCAATTAAATCTTTCTCTCCTTCTCTTCCTGTGCACTTTTCCATGAATTGAGAGGGAGGCCTGGAACGCTCCCAGTGTTGAAGGCGAAGAGAACGAATGTATTTTCATTGGCACCGAAGCTGTCCAGCTGAAATTAACCGTGTATGAAATGTGCTGAATATTACGGATGGCATCCGGGCCAAGAAAGACAGTTGGTCTCAAACCCCAGACCACGCTCGCTTCGGTATCTCTCATAACCAGTCTAACTTTGGCCCGCCGGCCCACGCCAGAACCTCCGGCTTGCTGAATCATATACTCAGGGTCAGCCGTGATCCCGATCCCAGACAAAAGCTCTGGACGTTCAGCTTTTGCACTCGTTTTGAGTTCTGTTTCTTCCATTTGTGCATTTTCTGTTCCGCTCTGGAGAACGTGTTCATTGAACAAATGCAAGCACATCCATGCAAACATCAGGGTTAATGGACTGAAAACCTTCCAGTTATACGACACTGCTCAAAAGTTTGGGGTCAAATAATTAAATTATTGTGTTTGTTCAGCAAAGTTGACAATAAAGACTTGTACTTTGTTACCGCAAGTTAAATGCGGTTCATTTGAACTTTCTGTCCATCAACGAATCCTAAAAAGAACGTGGTTTCTACAAAAATAGAAGCACACCTGTTTTCAACATTGATAATAATCATAAATGTTTCTTGAGCATCAGATCCTCATATTAGAGTGATTTCTGAAGGATCATGTGACACTGAAGACTGGAGTAATGATGCTGAAAATCACAGGAATAAATTACACTTTACTATATATTCACATAGAAAACAGATATTTTAAATTGTAATAATATTTCAGAATTTTTATTGTATTTTTGATCAAATAAATGTAGCCTTGGTGAACTATAGAGCTTGAATAAAATAAAAAATAGAATAAAAAATAAAGGTAATTGGGACTTTTTATTTCACTATTGCTAGTTTACATCTCGCAATTCTGACTTTTTGCCTGATATAAAGTGGCAATTGAGAGTTATAAAGTCAGAATTGCGTAATATAAAGTCAGAATTGTGAGATATAAAGTCGCAATTGCGAGAAATAAACTCGCAACTCTGACTTTTTTCTCAGAATTGCATGTTTATATCTCGCAATTCTGACTTTATGACATGCAATTGGGAGATATAAAGTCAGAATTATATAGTAGGAAATGTGTGTTATAAAGTCAGAATTATGAGATGTAAACTTGCAATTCTAAGGAAAAACGTATTTTATCCCTTAGAATTGAACTTTATAACTCGCAATTGTGAGTTTATATCTCACAAGATAAATTTTATGAGATAAAAAGTTGCAATTATCTTTTAAAATGTTTTATTCCGTGGCGGAAACAAGTGAACTGAAGAGACTTGAATGGAAGTGTATGTCATTTTTTGTCAGTTTTCTGCAATAACAGAAAATTATGCAAATGGGCCTTGAAACAAAAAAAGTTAAATGTATAAATGCTGTTCATTTGAACTTTCTGTCCATCAAAGAATCCTAAAAAGAATGTGGTTTCTACAGAAATAGAAGCACAACTGTTTTCAACATTGATAATAATCATAAATGTTTCTGAAGGATCATGTGACACTGAAGACTGGAGTAATGATGCTGAAAATACAGCTTTGATCACAGGATATAAATTACACTTTACTATATATTCACATAGAAAACAGATATTTTAAATTGTAATAATATTTCAGAATTTTTATTGTATTTTTGATCAAATAAATGTAGCCTCGATGAACTATGGAAGCTTGTTTACGCCACAGAAGAAAGAATCTCGCAATTCTGAATTTTTGCGTGATATAAAGTCAGAATTGCGTAATATAAATTCTGAATTGTGAGATATAAACTTGCAATTGCGACAAATAAACTCGCAATTCTGACTTTACAACATGCAATTGGGAGATATAAAGTCAGAATTGTATAATATATAGTCGCAAACGCGCGTTATAAAGTCAGAATTATGAGATGTAAACTTGCAATTCTAAGGAAAATCGTACTTGAATGGAAGTGTATATCATTTGTTTGTCCGTTTTCTGCAATAACAGAAAGAATTGATGCAAATGGGCCTTGAAACAAGCTGACATGACACTTAAACATGAATACAGCCACTTTAAGAGTGAACCGATCTTACGTCGGGCTTCAATAACGCTCCAGAAAGAAAGTACACTCTCCTTCTAGTGCGTCTTATGAGACTTTTCATTAAGAACATGATCCGGTTCACCTGACACACACTCTCGCATTATCTGTCCTTCACAGGGATCTTTGCAGAACAGCCTGGATTGATGTTCTGACCTTGAAGTCAGCATTAATATCGCTAGCTTTGATGTCGTGACTTTCAGCCATGCTGTAATGACGAGACGAGAGGATTATAAGCGTTCGGAAAATCTTAATTCTTTTCGTAATTATCTTTTGGCCCGAAAGCGTCGACAGTATGGTTTCCTTTAGGACTCATTATTTCCACCGCAGTGAAGGGATCTACTGAAGGGGTTTGGCGCTAAAATTGATGGAGGGAAGCCAAAACCTCCAGCGCAAGGAACGAGAGAGTGGAAGGAGCTCTTCAGAAAAGTTCTGTATAGCGAAGCGACGCGAGAAACGCTGCACATGTGGGACGATACGTTGTAATATATATATTTTTTAAAGATTTGGAATAGAAATGTCTCCAGCGGTGGGGAAACAAAAGAGACGCTGTGTTCAGGACATCTATTGAAACCTTACATTTATTTATGTAAAAAACAAACAAAAAATCAGTTCATTGAATCAGTTCATTTTGATGATTTACGTCAGTGAACAGATTCACTGATTCAGTTCCATTCATCACCACATATTTGCTTTATAGCAAATATTTAATTAAAATCTGTTATGTTTTATCATCCATTCAACAAAGACAAATTAGGCTGTATTAGTTTTTTAAATGAGTTAGTTTAATTTATCCGCTCAGGTTTAAAGCTGTCAGTGAATCAGTTGATTTGTAATGTTCATGTCAATGAATCGATTCACTGATTCAGTTCTATGCATCACACTTTAGGGCTTTACGATGTATTCAACAAAGACATATTAAGCTGTATTCTTGTTTTAGTTTTTAAATTAGTTAGTTAAATTTAATGCTGTCAGTGAATCAGTTTATTTGTAATGTTCATGTCAATGAATCGATTCACTGATTCAGTTCCATGCATTACACTTTTAGGGCTTTACCATGTATTCAACAAAGACATAAGCTGTAGTCTAGTTGTTTTAGTTTTTAAGTTTGTTTAATTGGTAACACTTTACAATAAGGTTCATTAGTTACAACTAAGGGAGGTAACTAACAATACCTCATCATTTATTAATCTTAGTTAATATTAATTTCAACATTTACTAATACGTTATTTAAATCAAAGGTTTAACATTAGTTAATGCACTGTGAACTAACATGAACAACGTTTTTATTTTAATTAACTAACATTAACAAAGATTAATAAATATTGCTTATTGTTATTCATGATAATACATCAACTAATGCTAATGAACCATATTTTACAGTGTAACCGTTTAAGTTTAATGCTGTCGCGATTTTTCATTCAAAAGCCTTTCTTCAGACAGTATGTCTCTAATTAAATTAATAATTACAAGTTTTAAAGTTATTGTCTTTTTATAGCTTCAAAATACTGAACTGCTTTTTGTTCAGAACACACCACAGCTAACAGGTTTTCCGTAAGATTTTAAATACTAATTATAAACAGCTTGTTACAGTTCTATCCTTTCAAAGTAGCTGGTAGAAAACAGCTGGTAAACGATATTAAAACATGAAACCTCCAGCTTGGTTTGTAATGAGCGGCGAAACACACGAGATGCAGGTTGTTTTCCTGAGTGTGTGTCACGTCTGAAGCGCAGAGGTAGATAATGAAGCATGTGTGAGATGAAGCGCTAATCATCACAGCAGATTTCTGTGGCTCTCGGCGAGATGGTGA